>WOVY01007951.1:0-37384 GCA_013436015.1 Rhipicephalus annulatus
GGTGGACCATCTAGCTGAATCTACCAACGGAGCCGCTACTAATACATCGATACTAATTCATGCACTCGATTCGAAACCTTCTCTAAAACGAAGAGTGAGGGGTTATTGGCAGAGCACATGGGGCAAATGTTATCAAGCCGCCATTTCGTCGCTGGCCGCCATTATTCAAAATCACGCCACACAAACAGTAATACTTACAAGGTTAACAACAAGACATACTACACTACATATTCATTACCTTGTTAGTAGTGATCCACATGTGCGTGACAGATGTGGAGAAATACTCACCGTACTTCACATTCTAATCCAGTGTAAAATAATTAGACACGCTGAGAAGACAACGCCTTCCATTACCCTACCGACAACAAGATACAACTTCGCCCGGCGATGTTCGTCGGTAAGGACAATTTTCACACATAAATCGTTGTTACCTTTTTTGAGAAACGGACGTATCTTTCACGTCATATACCCGGCCATTCCATAGCACGACTTCTCCGGAGAGGCTTTCGATGCGAAGGGTAACTCACTCTCATAGGACTGCCGGCAGCCCTTGGTCGCAAGAGTGTGAAGGATCGACGCACTTGTGCTAATGCCATACATACCCACCATGGTTTTCATCATCACAAACTTTCGTAATTCATTGACACCGCAATATTCACGACATCATACTCAAGATTTTTTATTTATGTTTTTACCACCTTAACAAGAGGAATTTAGGATCTAATTACAGCCGCTTTTCACAATAATTCTCCACATCTAGTCCCATGAACTGGTGCTCTTTGGCCATGAAATGGCCCTTGCGCCACGAAACGCCAACCATCGTCAGCAGAGGTTAACAGTCCCTTCGCGAGGAAAAATTCGTGAGGAGCTTCCCGCGTTCGCAAAACCTGTGATAAAGAACTTAGGACCTATTCAGATGATACGAGGCACGTGTACTTTTCGCCACCAAATAAATTAAGTGGTGTTTATTTATGCGCAGATGAATTTGGGGACATAAGGAATAATACGGAACTGGGCACTACTGCAGAACATTTTTGCAACTTTTTGGCATGTACCTCAGTCAAGCTGTGCTGAAAGGAATGACGACCTGTACCTACCTAAACATAAAGTCTATATAGGATCCTGCTCAGTGCCAGTTATAAGTCAACTTTATTTATCCAAGCTAGACAAACAGATGTGTACCCGCCTCACAGGGACAAATATTCTTAGAATCTTGAAATGTGTTCATGAATTTCGAATATTTAATAAATGTTCGTTAGACGGCTTTGACAATGAGTTTTGCCATGTTTTTTATACTTTTGTACGTGAGTGCCTTTGTGCGCTAAAACTTACATTCGAGGTTCCCGTCAAGGGCAGTAGTAAGCTTTTAGATGTCAATTTTACCTTTGCGTCAAAGTATCTCAACAAATACTGTCGTTTTTCTTGGAATACTTCAACGCGAAAATTTTGGTTTGTGTCACGGCCGACTTGTCTAAGATTCACCCGCCCATCATACACAGTAGCGGATGTGTGCTGTCGTCAACCACGTGCACCATGTCACGTCTATGTAGCCTGGGTAGTTTATGTGCAGACCTGCAGTGCGCGGATAGCAATAAAAGAAGGTAGGACGCTTCCATCGGACGGACCTATAGCTCCTCTGTGAGACGCTCCCGATAGCGCGCGCGGGGGAGCAAATACCCTCTCGTCGACGATGTGCTCTGGAAAATGCTGGCTTCTTGAGGACGGCAGATCACACGTTTTCTGAACAAGAGGTGGAACGCAGTCAGTGGTCGCAGTTCATCCGGGCTGCTGTCAAGATAAGTAAGAGGTTTGCTGTTTAGAATCGTTTCCACTTAGCAGATCACTGTAGTGAGGGCCTCGTCGTCGAGACTCGCGCCGGAGTGACCGTATCAACGCGTTTTTCGTCAACATTATGAGGAGCTTCCACCAGCCTCCCCAAATAGGAGCTCGCTTAGAGATATTTGATTTTGATGCTAGCAGCGTACTGTTGCAGAACTGGCAGAATAGCTTGAATACTCGCGCACAACCGTGAAAAGACAGTGCGTTATTCGCTGAATGGTGTCAGGGATTTCACGCCTTGAGACAAAACGACGGAAGGCCACAGCGTTGTTGTCGTCGTCATGTCGGTCGCCAATCCCAAGTGAGGGGCTTGAGTAACTGCGCACGAGAACATGAGTAGCTAGGCCCCCTTTTCTAGTAGCAGATAGCTCACGCGTGTAAAGAGGCCCGTAGAAATCCAAACGAACCACACAGGACCGATTAGCTTCAGTTATTCTGTCTCGCAGCTATGGAATAAAAGTCGCAGTCTCCGATACACGGTTATGGCCTTTGCAAGTCAACAATTTCCTAAAACCCGTTTCAAAGTCTAGTGTCGTTTTACTACCCAGAAATTCTCTTAAAGCTGGCAAAGCGGCCTCTACTCTGCCGTTAAAGACGCACTTATGTGCGGCTGAAGGAATAAGATGAGTGAACGCGTTTTTGGCTGGTAAGAGTACTCGTTGATTGACGTACAAAGAAGCTTCTGGCTCCTGCACACGACCGCCAACACGCAGCAACCTCCTTCGTCCAAGAAAGGAAGTAATCGCAGGACCTGGATTGTCGATGGTAGCTTTTTCTCTTCGTGCAGGGCTTGCACTTCTGAGAAGTTATCTTCCTGAACCTTTCGCAATCACTAATGTTCAGCCTTGTGAAGCTCTGCTGATGTTAACGGCTCGGCCTTCTGACATTGCTTCCTCATCGCATTTCGAGGAAAGCGGTTGACCGAACCACTGACTCTAAACAGTCTGTCCAGACTGGTATAACTGTTAGCAGGTAGTATGGTGTTTCAAACCGACACAGCAGGGCACACGGGCGTTTGTTCAGGTTTTATTACGAAGACTTCGAATCCTTCTGATGTTTCAGTGCGCTCAATGCGAATTGGTTTTTCGGGATCATGACGCCAATCACGACCATTCCTTCTGAGCGTTCACGCGAAATCATGATGTGATGACACCCCTCGGATGACCAAATCAACGGGCTTGTCTGTTCCGGAACAATGATGTCACTGCGTCGGTGAGGCTAGACTGTGATTCTATTTGTCTCAATGATTTACTAACTACTATTTTTTTGTGGGCGTGCTCCAAATCCAATGCAACGCTACGAGTGAGTCGGTCCAAAAGTGAGCTGGAACATAGCGTAGCAATTTCACTGCCTTGATGTATGCGCAGAATCTTGGAGTACAAAGCGCTTGGAGTATGCGCAGAATGTTTGGAGTACAATGCGCTTAGTAGATGGCTTGTTTCCCGGGAAGTTACATGCTTAGCGCACAGTGAGGAAATTCTGCCACCTTCACGTTGCCAAGATACACCTAGAACCTTCAATAGGGAATTCTCCCCGGCTTCATATTCATGGCGAGAAAGATTCCGCAAAGGAAAACATGAAAACGCACTTGCACAGTTCTATGCTTGCTTCCGAGAATATTTTTCGCGCTTCATTCTAGAAGGTAACCGCTTCCTACACAATTGGAAAACTAACGGTGGGGTCGTCGACGTAGAAGGCTTTCTCTAGTAGGCCCCCCGCAGGGGCGCCTGCGCAAGTAGGCGTTTGGTGTGTAGCGACACCACGGACCTGAGCTAACGGGGGTGTTCCGGCTCCCTCCCACGCCTAGCCGTGCGTGGCTTTGCCGTGTCCAGGGAAAAGGGGATCTTGGGGGTTGAGCCAATGCTGGGTGATTGGACCTTTGAGGCTTCCCGGCAGAGGCAACACACCCCTTTCGCCCTGGCTTCACGTAGACGGCACCCCTGGGCTGACCCACCCAGGGGAAATTGGTAGTCGCCTTTTCCTATTTCTCTCTCTCTCTACATCTTAGTCTTTTCTCGCCTTTAAATCTATCCTGTCTTCTTCTCTCTTCTATTTACTTCCGATTTTTCCTGGCGGCAAGGGTTAACCTTGTGTATGTGCTCTGTCTTGGGCACAATACATTTGGTTATAGCGGCTGTGTACAGCTGACGTTGACATGCCTCATATAAATTTAGGACTTGTCACGTCCCCGTGTTGGGCTCCATGGTGGGCGGCTGGAATGGCTGCCGAACTCACTTTTAGTTTATGGCTTTTTTTTCTCTCCTTTCATTGCACGATCGTCCTCTCCCGAAGAGAGGGCGCACCGAAGACTTTTGCAATTATTTCAGCAAACCTAAAGAAACCTTTCCCCGCTACCATGTAATTCATTGTGAAACCGCTGAAAAGAACGCCAGAACTATTTCGCCTTTCGTTGTTTCCAAATGCCTCACCACTTCACTTGGACCAGGTTACCAGGCTACAAGAATGGCCAGTGGGGATCTCCTCCTCGAGGTAAAAAGTCAGAGCCAGTATGAAAACCTCTCAAAACTAGAATCGTTTGGAAACATACCTATCTCAATTACACCACACCGCTCACTCAACACTTCCCGAGGCGTTGTATCTGATCAAGACTTGCTTGACCTGACTGAAGGTGAGCTCCTCGAGGGCTGGAAGGACCAGCAGGTGACACAAGTACAAAGAATCAAAATTAGGCGTGATAAGAAGGAAATCCCAACAAAACACATAATTGTGACATTTTGCACCAGCACCCTGCCTGAACATCTCGAAACAGGATACTTGAAGTTGAATGTGAGACCTTACATTCCCAACTCACGACGTTGCTTCAAATGCCAGCGTTTTGGTCACGGCTCTCAGAGTTGCCGCGGCCAACTCACCTGCGGAAAGTGTGCCACCACAGGACACGCTACGGACGAGTGTAAAGTGGAGGATGGGGCCCACTGCGCAAACTGCGATGGTGCCCATCCCGCATACTCCCGAACCTGTCCAACATGGAAAAAGGAAAAAGAAATTGTTACAATCAAAATCACACAAAACATTACTTTCCGAGAAGCCCGTCAACAAGTATCTGGTCTTTTCACAAACAAACCATCGTTTGCCGATGTAGTGCAACAGGGGGCAGCACTACAACGGCCTGCGGCAACTGCCCATGCCAGGCACAGTGTGCCCAGGCGGTCGCCAATGCCCCCACCCACGGCGGGAACAGCCATGGCTGCCCTGCCACTCGTCCCACGGCGACAACCAAGGCCGCTGCAAGCTCTTGCAGCGGCCAGGGTATCCCAGCACCAAAGGAGGTTCCTTCGACCTCTAGCCCAAGAGGACCGAAGGTTTCGCCCCCGAGGTGAAGGAGACCCCAGGGTCGGCCGATATGAAGGCCTTGTCTCACCAGGCGAGGTCCCAAGCCCAAAACATCAGCTCGCAAATGCGGGCACGCAGTGCCTCTGAGGAGGCAATGGACACCACGGCACCCCTGGTGCAGAAAGATTGGCGTAGCTCCCTGGAGCGCGCCAAAAGAAATAAAAAGCCAATATCGGGGCCCGGCGATGGCCCTGTTCTTTGAGTCTTAACGCTTAGCTTGAGAAGCAGACACATCTATTGTTCCTTACACACAGCACTACGTTACCTCCAATATGGCAACACAAATAATACATTGGAACGTCAGAGGACTCCTTAGAAACCTCGATGATGTTCAAGAGTTTTTTTGCAAACATTCGCCGAAAGTGCTGTGTGTACAGGAAACTCAATTAAAATCTAAAAACACGAATTTTTTGCGTTGGTATGTTCTCTTCCGAAAGGACAGAGATGATTCTGCGGCATCATCCGGCGGTGTAGCTATTATTGTTAACTAAAAAGTAGCATGCACACATTTACCACTGCAAACAACACAAGAGGCAGTGGCTGTTCGAGCAGTTCTTTTCAACGAGCTCGTCACCATGTGCTGATGGTGAGATCGTCACCATCATGGTGAGATCGTCACCACATGATTTTCCACATGGTGAGATCGTCACCATGTGGAAAACGAGAATTCGAGTCCTTAATAGAACAACTACCCGAACCTTATCTGGTCCTTGGTGACCTGAATGCTAATAGCAGTCTATGGGGTGATTCTTGCTGCGACGCACGAGGTCGTCTCATTGAACAGTTCCTTTTTTCCTCCGGCGCCTGTCTGTTGAATAGGAAAGAGGCAACATATTATAACATTGCCAACAAAACCTACTCTTCCATAGATCTCAGCATCGCATCTCCTTCACTTGTACCATTACTCCAATGGAAAGTTCTAAATAATCCCTACGGAAGCGACCATTTTCCTGTCGTTTTGAGTGCACAAACATCATACGAATATTCTCCACGAGTTCCCAAATGGCTTATACACAAAGCCGACTGGGAACAGTTTCATAACAAAGCTAACTTATCTTGGACTGACATATGTGAGCTAAGCATAGATGAAGCTGTGCAGTACTTCACAGCTCTCCTTATTAACACAGCAGCCAAATGCATCCCACAAACATCTGGACAGCCCGGCAAGCAACACGTCTCATGGTGGAAAACAGAGTGTCGTAATGCGCGAAAGGAACAGAACAGGGCATGGAGGTTGCTGCGCAACTCGCCGACAGCGGAAAACCTTGAGAGCTTTAAGAAAATAAAATCTCGAGGCAGGAGAACGCGTCGGCAAGCCAGAAGAGAAAGCTGGCACAAGTTTTTATCAGGGATAAATTCATATACACAAGAGGCTAAGGTCTGGAACATGATTCGTAGGGTAGCAGGAAGACAAGTACACCCACTCCCACTCGTAAACACACAGGGTGATAGCCTGGAAGATCAAGCGAACTTCCTCGGTGCACACTACGAGCAGGTGTCTAGCTCTTCACACTACACTGAAGCTTTCCATTGACACAAAGCAAAGATAGAAAAGCAGAAACTAGAATTCAAGTGCACAAATAACGAGGCATACAACGAACCTTTCAACTTAGCTGAGCTACAAACATCACTAAACTCTTGCAATAGTTCCGCTCCAGGCTACGACCGTGTCACATATGAAATGTTGAAAAACCTGCCGCTCAAAACGCGAAAAACTTTACTTTCTCTATACAATGCTATCTGGCTTTCAGGCACCATCCCTGCTTCCTGGAAAGAGGCTATTGTTATCCCTATTTTGGAACAGGGCAAGGACCCTTCCTCAGTTTCAAGTTATAGGCCCATTGCACTAACCAGCTGCCTTTGTAAACTTTTGAAAAAATGATAAACCGCCGACTTTTACATTTCTTTGAAACACACAATCTGCTCGACCAATTTCAGTGTGGGTTTCGAGAAGGTAGATCCACCACCGACCATCTGGTGCGTATCGAGGCACAGATCCGAGACGCTTTCGTCCACAAACAATACTTCCTCTCAGTGTTTCTCGATATCGAGAAGGCCTACGACACTACATGGCGTTTTGGCATATCAAGAGACTTGTGTCACCTGGGTGTGCGCGGTAGAATGCTTTGCATAATCGAGAGTTACTTGTCCGATCGGAAATTCCGTGTCCGTGTGGGCAGTATTCTCTCGCAAACATTTGTGCATGAAACGGGAGTACCACAAGGTGGTGTACTTAGTTGTACACTTTTATTATTAAAATGAATTCCTTGCACCTGTCCATCCCCCGCAACATGTTCTATTCCACATATGTTTATGACGTCCAGCTTGGCTTTAAGTCATGCAATCTAGCAATGTGTGAGCGGCAGGTTCAGTTAGGTTTAAACAAGGTCTCCAGATGGGCAGAGGAAAACGGATTCCGATTGAACCCAGGAAAAAGCACGTGTGTCTTGTTCTCCCGAAAAAGAGGCATGCACTCACAACCCGACATTGAAATGAACGGCCAACGTCTGTCAGTGAATGCGGAGCATAAATACCTGGGCTTAATCGTGGACAAGAAGTTGACCTTCGTACCACACATAAAGTATTTAAAAACAAAATGTTTGAAAGCCATGAATGTTATAAAAGTGTTGTCACGTACTACGTGGGGTAGTGACAGGAAATGCCTCATGAACCTGTATAGAAGCCTCATTCGCAACCGCTTAGATTATGGGGCCATTGTTTATCAGTCTGCGACTCAAAGCGCTTTGAAGATGCTGAATCCCGTGCACCATTTAGGCATCCGCCTTTCTACGGGTGCTTTTCGCACCAGCCCCGTAGAAAGCCTTTACGTTGAGTCAAATGAGTGGTCCCTTCTTCTGCAAAGAACTTACATGTCCTTTGTATATTTAATTAAGGTGAAAGCAGACAAGAGGCACCCCTCATACTCTTCTATTAATGATTTGTCGAGTTCCATTCTGTTTCAAAACAGGCCTTCAATGAGGCAGCCCTTCTCAGTTCGTCTGAAGGGTCTAGCTGAGGACACTGGAGTGTCACTCGAGCACAGTTTAATGGCTCCTGTAGCATACCTGCCACCGTGGCAGTGGCAGATTATAGATTGCGATGTGTCTTTCCTAGAAGTTACTAAACATGCACCTATTGCCCATATTCAAACATACTTCCTGGAACTTCAACACAAATACACACGTCCTGAGTTCTTTACAGATGCCTCTAAGGCTAACGTCTCTGTGTCCTACGCTGCTGTCGGCCCTTCCTTTTCGGATGCTGGCCCTCTACATCCAGGCACAAGTATCTTCACGGCGGAAGCTTACGCGATACTTGTGGCAGCTAAACACATAAAACAATTACAAATACAAAAATCAGTAATTTATACAGTCTCCCTCAGTGTGGTAACGGCTCTGCACAGTCATAAAAAACAAGAAAACCCTGTCTTCATCTCACTTTACTCCATTTTATGCACACTCTACACACTCAACCAACATGTTGTAGTGTGCTGGGTGCCAGGGCATCGTGAGATTCAAGGCAATGTGATGGCGGATCAGCTTGCTGCATCCGTCCACGAGGGCACGGCCACTACACCCATATCGATTCCGACCCTCGATCTTAAGCCGTTGCTCAAACGAAAGCTCAGGGACTACTGGCAGAGCAAGTGGGACAGACACACACAAAACAAGCTACACGTTATCAAGCCACACCTTGGCCATTGGCCACCACTATCAAAATCACGTCTAACAGAGGTAACACTAACAAGACTCAGGATAGGACACACATACACGACACACACATGTCTTTTGTCTGGTGGCGATCCACCATTGTGTGACAGATATGGTGAACCATTAACTGTCCTTCACATGTTAATCCAGTGTAAACACTTAGAAACTATAAGAAAACACATTTTACATTACCCTACCGACAACATATACCTTTAGACCCTGCAATGTTCATTGATAGGGAACCGCTTTTTAGTCATAAATCATTGTTAGCGTTTTTAAAAGAAATTAATAATTTTCATATCATACACCCGGGCATTCCGTAGCACGACCTCTCTAGAGAGGTTTTTGCTGCGGCAGTTACACAGGAAAGCACTCGCCTCACGGCCCTTGGACGCAAGGGTATGAACGAGTGAGGCACTTGTGCTAATGCCATTCATATCCACCATCGTTTTTTATAATCACCAACTCTTGTCATCTATCCTCACCACACACACCTTTCATGGCATGGTCATGATTTTATTACTTGTATGTTTTTACCCGCCTTAACGCGAGGAATTTTATGGCCCTTATACAGCCGCTAATCACAATCATTGTCCACATTCTTTGTTGCATGAACTGGCGCTCTTTGGCCATCAAATGACCCTTGCGCCAAAAAACACCATATATCATCATCATCATCATTCTCTAGTAGGCCACAGTCTCTGGGTATTGTCGTCGGCACACCGCTAGGTGATTGCGACTCGCAACCGATTGTGAAAATGAGCTGGATAAAGCTCTGAAAGGGACCGGTGTCATCCTACGTTGCACCACAGATGCAAATTGGTCCACCTACGAAGGCAGCCGATCAATCCAGAGGAATAAAAGGACGTCATGGTCATCGGGAATAATGAGCCTTTTAAAGTGTGCCTGTTTTATATCCGCATTATTGACAACTGGGTGACATCGAAAAGCGGGGAGTAGCTGCACAATGTCAACTCTGAGTGTTATACCCTTGAACAAGACATCAATGAGGCAAGGATGGCCCAGCGCGTGCGAGGAGGCGTCAAACACAAACCGAAGTTTTGTCGTGACCGCATCTCGGCAAAGTACTGCGTGATGAGGCATATAAAATACATTTTATCTTGGCTATTGTTCTTCTTTGACTCGCTTGGCGTCCCCGCAGGGGCGCCTGCGCAAGTAGGCGTTTGGTGTGTAGCGACACCACGGGCCCGAGCTAACGGGGGAGTTTCGGCTCCCTCCCACGCCTAGCCGTGCGTGGCTTTGCCGTGTCCGGGGAAAAGGGGATCCTGGGGGTTGAGCCGACGCTGGGTGATTGGACCTTTAAGGCCCCCTGGCAGAGGCTACACACCCCTTTGGCCCCGGCTTCACGTAGACGGCACCCCTGGGCTGACCCACCCAGGGGAAATCGGCAGTCGCCTTTTTCTATCTCTCTCTCCCTACATCTTCGTCTTTATCTCTCACTATCTATCTGTCCTGTCTTCTACTCTCTTCTGTTTACTTCCAAATTTCCTGGCGGCAAGGGTTAACCCTGTGCAAATAGCCTACCTTGGTCTAGGCGCATTGGGTTATGGCAGTGTTGTACGGCTGACGTCTGCAAGCTTTCAGCACCTGCAAACTTGCAGCGTCCCCTTGTTGGGCTCCGTGGTGGGTGGCCGCCAACGCTGCTGAACAAAAATAAGACCGGCATGCATGGCCAATTCCCTCTACTGTCTGATCCTACCGGCCTAAAGCGGGTACGCACCGACGACATAAATTTCTTCAAGCAGCCAATAGAAACTTTTCCCCCCTTCCACGTCATTCACTGTGAAAAAACCGGAAAGCAAGCCAGGACCGTATCTCCTTTCGTAGTTGCCAGGTGTCTTACGGAAACTCTCGGGGCTGAATACAAAGTAACCAAAATGGCGAGCGGAGACCTTCTTCTAGAAATTCGGGACAAAGCACAATTTGTAAAGCTAAACAGCCTCTCAACGTTTGGTGACGTACCGATCACCATAACACCACACCGATCCATGAACACCACTCGCGGAGTGGTATCTGATGCAGACTTACTTGAGCTCACCTAGACTGAACTTTTGGAAGGGTAGAAGAGCCAAAATGTCAATAATGTACAGAGAATTATCATCCGAAGAGATAATAAGAAAATTCCAACGAAACACTTGATACTCACGTTTGCATCCAGTAAACTACCAGATTCCATTCAAACAGGGTACACAAAGACATCTATCAGGCCGTATATACCAAATCCTCGTCGTTGCTTCCAATGCCAGAAGTATGGCCATGGCTCTAAAACCTGTCGTGGTCGCCAGACTTGTGCACAATGTGGAGTCCTAGGCCACGTGTCCGAGAACTGCAAAGAACCGCCACACTGTATAAACTGTGAAGGAAACCATGCCGCATATTCACGCTCCTGCACATACTGGGAAAAAGAAAAAGAAATAATTACACTGAAGGTGAAGGAGAACATTACTTTTAAGGAAGCACGGCGAAGAGTCTCTCCATTCTATGGACCTACATACGCTGATGCGGCGCGTCAGGGGGCACCGCCGCACCAGCCCTGCGCCAGCCCTTCGGCCCGCGCAGAGCGAGCCGTTGGCTGTGGCACCTGCCCCCAAGGCGGCAGTAGCCCAGGCTACACCGCCTACTCCCAAACAGAGACCGGAGACTCCAGAGTCTTCGGGTCTCAAGGCCTCCCCTCACCAGGCGAGGCCCAAAATCCAAACTAACAGCCCGCACGTGCGGGCATCCAGTGCCTCCGAGGAGGCAATGGATACGTCGGCACCCTTGGTGCCGAAAGAGCGGCGTGGCTCTTTGGAGCGCGCCAAGAAAACAAAAAAGCAAATAACAGGGCCTGGTGACGGCCCTGTTAAGTGAACTCAAACTCCTCGTCTAAACAGCCACTCGTTTTTTCGTACACACAGCATTATTTTACATTCACCATGAACACTCAAATTATACAATTGAACGTTAGGGGCCTTCTCAGAAACCTTGACGACATCCAAGAACTCCTACATGAACACTCACCAAAAGTGCTGTGTGTACAAGAAACACACCTTAACTCAAAACACACAAATTTTCTTCGCAAATACGTTGTTTTTCGAAAGGACCGTGATGATGCCTTGACATCTTCCGGAGGTGTTGCCATCATAGTGAATCAAGGAATTGCATCCACACACTTACAACTCCAAACATCCCTTGAGGCAGTGGCTGTTCGAGCGGTTCTTTGTGATAAACTGATCACAATCTGCACTATTTACATTCCTCCTAGCTATCAGCTGCAAAAACGTGATTTACACTCTTTAATTGATGAACTTCCGGAACCTTATGTTCTCCTTGGAGACTTTAATGCGGATAGCAGGCTATGGGGTGACTCTCGGTATGACGCGCGAGGTCGACTGATCGAACAGTTCCTTCTCTCATTGAGCGCGTGTCTCCTAAACCGAAAAAATTCAACCTATTATAATCTCGCCAATAACACCTACTCCTCCATAGACCTAAGCATAGTGTCTCCATCTCTTGTGCCTCTACTCCAGTGGAAAGTCGTCAGTAATCTGTACGGTAGTGACCACTTTCCCGTAGTTTTGAGCACAACTACAGCAAGTGAGTGTACACCCCGTGTTCCCAAATGGCTCATAAACAGAGCCCACTGGGAACGGTTTCATACCATCGGTCGTATAGATTGGAGTGACATATGTACTTTAAGCATTGATGTTGCTGTCGACTACTTCACAGCTTTTTTTGATTGATGCTGCAACAAAATGCATCCCACAAACAAATGGGCACCCAGGAAAACGGCACGTCCCATGGTGGAACTCTGAATGCCGAAACGCGCGCAAACAGCAAAACAGAGCTTGGAGGCTGCTTCAGAACTCACCGACAGCCGAAAATCTTGACACCTTCAAGAAAATAAAGTCTCAAGGCAGGAAAACGCGTCGGCAGGCCAGAAGAGAAAGCTGGCAGAAGTTTTTGTCAGGGATCATTTCATACACACAGGAGGCTAAAGTCTGGAACATGGTCGGTAGGATAGCAGGAAAACAAGTACACACACTTCCACTCGTGGACACCCGGGGTGATACCTTGGAAGACCAGGAAAACTTCCTCGGTGCACACTTCGAACAGGTGTCCAGCTCATCCCACTATACTGACACTTTCCAAAAATACAGAACAAGAATAGAAAAGCCAAAACTTCAACACAAATGCACTAGATCCAAGGCATATAACCAAGCTTTCAGTCTAGCTAAGCTGCGAATGTCTCTAAACTCCTGCAGTACTTCTGCCCCAGGTTCTGACCGTGTGGTGTATGAAATGTTAAAAAACCTACCAATCGAAACACGAAAAACCTTACTTTGTTTGTACAATGCTATCTGGTTTTCTGGCGCTATCCCTACCTCCTGGAAAGAGGCTATTATTATTCCCATTTTGAAAGAGGGCAAAGACCCTTCTTTACCCTCGAGTTATAGGCCTATAGCACTAACAAGCTGCTTGTGCAAAGTCTTCGAAAAAATGATAAACTGCCGAATCGTACATTTCCTTGAAACAAATAAGTTGCTCGACCCATTTCAGTGCGGGTTTCGTGAAGGTAGATCCACCACAGACCACCTTGTTCGTATCGAGGCACAGATCAGAGATGCCTTTGTCCATAAACAATATTTTCTCTCTGTGTTCCTTGATATCGAAAAGGCTTATGATACAACATGGCGTTTCGGAATTCTAAGAGACCTTTCCCACCTTGGCGTGCGCGAAAGAGTGTTTTCACATAATCAAAGTTACCTGTCAAACCGGACATTCCGTGTCCGAGTGGGCACGGTTCTTTCCCAAACATTTGTTCAGGAAACAGGCGTGCCACAAGGTGGTGTACTTAGCTGCACACTTTTTCTCATAAAAATGAATTCCTTGCGCTTGACCATCCCTTGCAATATGTTTTATTGTACATATGTCGATGACGTCCAGCTTGGCTTTAGGTCTTGCAATCTGGCAATGTGTGAGCGGCAGGTTCAGTTAGGTTTAAACAAGCTCTCCAAATGTGCGGAGGAAAACGGAGTCCGACTGAACCCACAAAAAACACGTGTGTCCTGTTCTCCAGAAAGAGAGGCATGCACTCAGAACCTGACATTCGACTGAACGGGCAACTTCTGTCTGTCAATGCGGAGCATAATTCTTAGGATGAATCTTGGACAACAAGTTGACCTTCGTACCGCACATCAAGTATCTAAAAACAAAATGTTTAAAAGCCATGAATATTTTAAAAGTGTTGTCACGTACTAGGTGGGGTAGCGATAGGCAATGCCTCATGAACCTCTATAGAAGCCTCATTCGCACCCGCTTAGATTATGGGGCCGTTGTCTATCAGTCTGCTATTCAAAGTGCCTTGAAGATGCTGGACCCCGTGCACCATTTGGGCATCCGCCTTTCCACGGGTGCTTTTCGCACCAGCCCCGTAGAAAGCCTTTATGTTGAGTCAAATTAGTGGTCGCTTCATCTGCAGAGAACTTACATGTCCGTTGTTTATTTCCTTAAGGTGAAAGCAGACAAGAGGCACACCTCATACTCTACTATTAATGATTTGTCGAGTTCCATTCTGTTTCAAAACAGGCCTTCAATGAGGCAGCCCTTCTCAGTTCGTCTGAAGGGTCTAGCTGTCACTCGAACACAGTTTAATGGCTCCTGTAGCATACCCGCCGCCGTGGCAATGGCAGACTATAGACTGCGATGTGTCTTTTCTAGAAGTTACAAAACATGCACCTATTGCCCATATCCGAACATACTTTTTAGAACTTCAACACAAATACACACGTCCTGAGTTCTTCACAGATGCCTCCAAAACTAACTCCTCTGTGTCCTACGCTGCTGTCGGCCCATCCTTTTCGGATGCTGGCCCTCTACATCCTCGCACAAGTATCTTCACAGCGGAAGCTTACGCGATACTTGTGGCAGCTAAACACATCAAACAATTACAATACAAAAAGCTGTAATTTATACAGACTCTCTCAGTGTGGTGACGGCTCTGCACAGTCTTAAAAAACAAAAAAACCCGGTCCTTGTCTCTCTTTACTCCATTTTGTGCACACTCTACACACTCAAACAACATGTTGTAGTGTGCTGGATGCCAGGGCACTGTGAGATCCAAGGCAACGTGAGGGCGGATCAGCTCGCTGCATCCGTCCATGAGAGCACCGCCATTACATTCATATCAACCCCGGCCCTTGATCTTAAGCCGTCTCTCAAACAAAACCTCCGGGACTACTGGCAGAGCAAGTGGGATACACACACACAAAACAAACTACACGTGATTAAGCCACACCTTGGTCATTGGCTGCCTATATCGAAATCGCGTCATACAGAGGTAATACTAACGAGACTCAGGATAGGACACACATACACGACACACACACACCTTTTCTCCGGTGGCGATCCACCATTGTGTGACAGATGTGGTGGAGCATTGACAGTCCTTCACATTTTAATTGAGTGCAAACAATTGGACACTGTAAGAAACCAACACTTTCCATTACCCTACCGACAACATATACCTTTACACCCTGCAATGTTTGTCGGTAGGGAACCGCTTTTTAGTCATAAATCATTGTTAGCCTTTTTAAAAGAAACTCATAGCTTTCATGTCATATACCCGGGCATACCGTAGCATGACCTCTCCAGAGAGGTTTTTGCTGCGGTGGCTACACAAGAAAGCACACGCCTCACGGCCCTTGGACGCAAAGGTATGAACGAGTGAGGCACTTGTGCTAATGCCATACATATCCACCATCGTCTTTTATTATCACCAACTTTTGTCATCTATTCACACTACACACACCTTTCACAGCATGGTCATGATTTTATTACTTGTATGTTTTTACCCGCCTTACTGCGAGGAATTTTATGGCTATTATACAGCCGCTTATCACAATCATTGTCCATATTTTTAGTAAGATGAACTGGCGCTCTTTGGCCGTGAAATGGCCCTTGCGCCATAAAACATCAAACATCATCACTCGCTTGGCGTGCTTTACATTAAAGTACGCCCTGACTGCCGAGTTATAGTGCTTAAGGAGGTCGGATTGTAATTTGAACATCTTAAATGGTCTTGCAGATGGCGTTAAGCGAGCCTTCGATTGTCACTGCTTGACGGTACACCTGGAGATTTTAACGTTCGTGGAACCGGGTAGCGCCCGTCTAACGCAATAATCCCTCTTCAAATGCCTCAAGTTCTGGTCGACACTTGTGCTTTCCCCAAATAAATGGCTTGAGTTTCATGAGATCAAGACGCCACATCGCTGAGAGATCGTAACCTGGAAGGGACGCCGGGCTGCTGTCGAGGAAAAGAGTACTCGTAAGTGAACTTCCTACTAGCCACGTTGCTCCTTGAATGGTCTATCCGAGCTTCGTTTCCGCCACCGTGAGGTCAATAGTTCAGTGCTCAATCCTACCAGCAGCCACCTTTCAATAAAGGCCGCAACCCAATAAGACGCTCATTTCTAGTTTATTCCGTGTGTCAGGATGAACGCTTTCTGCTACGTCATGGTTTTTCTCACACAGAAGCTCCAAGTCCATGCTGTTCATGCGTGGGCTTGTTACCGGACACACTTTGGGTACCTCCAAGGCGTCCACAGTCATTGTTGTGTTACTATGTTGGCCTAAAAGGTTAATACAACCCTCGGATGCGTTTTACTTGGTGGGGCTTCCAGTTGCCGAACATAGCTAAGGAAAGTTCCTCGTTCACAATGAGTGGGCATTTGGGAACCACCCTGTCGCTATAAAAAAAATGAGTACGAGAGGCCTTCGTGACCCGCACTCATCCTACTAGGCCTGTTTGCAGAAAAACCGCATAAACTCCTCTCAAAGCGCTTGGGGCAGATGTCACTGTAGGCGTGTTCGTTCCTCGCCCGTTGATTCATATCGATCCTCCAGATTGAATGTCGTCCGTTTGTACGGGTTGGTGCAGCAGGATGGGACAACTCACCCACGATCGTTATAGGTCGACAATGGCAGTTGCTGCACACTGCACAGAATGGAGCGAGCACGTCGACAAAACTTTGCCATGTGGTTGCTCCTGCCGCAGCGGAAGCAGCATCGAGCACGGCGCAAGCGAGCCCGCTTCTCGTCCGCTGAGAGCTGGTTGTTACTTTGCGTGATGGTGGGGCGACAATCATTGATAAGGGGCAAGGTTCTTCTGTAATTATAGCAGATTCGGCAGCGAGGGCGGCCGCCATTGGCAGATGGCGGTCGCCCTCGCTGGCGTGTCGCCGCCGGAACGGCGTCTCTGTCAGTGACTCTGCCAGATCTCCGCTGCCTACGCTGGCTCTCTTTGTCTCTTCGGTCTCTTTAAATGCATTGCCGGTGCTGCGCTGGTTGCGGTGCACGCATGTGTTCTAGTATTGAGATCAAGTGAACACGCGCATTTTCGCTGGCAGTCATGCCTGGCATTGTGCTCGAAGTGGTGCTTTGTGTGGGGAATATTCGTGAAACTGCGGACATGGATAACATGGGCCTGTTAACGGTGTGTGTACTGCTTTGTAGGTGCCCCACCACGGCGGTCTAGTGGCTACGGTACTCGGCTGCTGACCCTCAGGTTGTGGATAAATCCCCGATGCGGCGACTGCATTTTCGATGAAGGCGGAAATGTTGTAGGCCCGTGTGCTCAGATTTGGGTGCACGTTAAAGAACCGCAGGTGGTCGAAATTTCCGGAGTCCCCCACTACGGCGTCCCTCATAATGATATGGTAGCTTTGGAAGTCCCGCCGCACACAAGTTACACTAACACGAATAAGGATAGGACACACACATATTTTGTCTGGTTACGATCCACCATTGTGTGAGGGATGTGGTGAAGCACAAACTGTGCTTCACATTTTAAGTGGATTTAAGGAATTAGACACCCTCAGAAAACAATTCTTCCCATTACGCTACCAACAACTAATACCATTACACCCCGCAATGTTCATTGGTAGGGAACCACTTTTCAAACTCGAATCATTGCTATCATTTTAAAACAGGTGCAAGTTTTCAAGTGATTTACCCAAGGAACTCGTAGCACGACCTCTGAAGAGATGTCGCTGCTGCGGTTATTAAAAAAAACACAGCACAAGCCTCCCGACCCTTGTAGACAAGGGCGTTAAAGAGGCAGTTGTGCTAATGCCAACTATCACCACAGTTTTATTATCACGTTGCATCGCCACCCATTCTCAATGCTCTGCTTTACCCGCCACAGTGAGTGGAATTTTAAGGCCCTTATACAGCCAGCCACCTACCACAAATATTTCTCACGTCCCTTGTCTCATAAAATGTTGCTCTTTGGCCATCATATAACCATTGCGCCATAACGCACCACACATCATCAAATGTGCAGTGTCAAGCCTGAACTGAATATTACGCGCGTTGCAATAGAATACAACTTCACGTACAGTGGTGAATGCTGTGTGACCAAAATAATGAATCATGTAATGCCTAACGGTAGAGGTAAAACTATTCGCTCTCCTTGTTCACGCCTAGCCATTCATTCATTCATTTGCTTTTTACATCAACATTTTGATTAATATTATTAAGTTGAGTTTAACGTCCCAAAATCATTATATGATTATATGAACATTTCATGCAACGTTACCTTTTTACCATCGCTTCATATTTCCTAACGCTGACTATAGCAGACCGGACAAGAGACTCAGGTGGTCAGTTTTTCTGTCACAATAAACCTTCCTGCCTCTTTAGTTTTACTTGCTGAGAATGTGGATCGTTGAACGAATTGAGGTTTTCAAAGAAACTGGCGACATCGATTCTCGAGTTGAGCAGTCGCAGTCTGTCAGAACGCAAGTGTGGATGCTGGCGAACCTGTCGAAGTGAAATCTGGTGACGGCGAACGCCCATCTAATACAGTCTTATGTCCAATAATCTGATCCAAGTTTTTATTCTAGAAGGGCTTGGCAATGAGGCCTAGGCAGGAGCAGTAGCGTTGTCGACGCCCTGGCCTCTCGCGGAATGCCTCGCTTTTTACATGGAAGAAAATATTTTACCTACGCGGTTTCTTTCGTTTCAATCAAATGAAGACAAATTGGTTTCAATATTTATGGCAGCAACGGCTATCTCTGATGATTCCGGCAATTTATGCATGCGCACGTGCATTTTTTTTGCAGATTCGTTTTACGATGACATTCCATTCTATATGCCTTTCCAATTGAGATATATGGGTTGGCATTTTGGTAACGGTCGCCAACTATCGTGAGTACGATCTGCAGAGCGACTTTCAATATTTTAGGCTTCATAGTGGCCCTCGATAGCACAGTGAAGAAAAATAACACACTCGGTGCAGACGTGCCCATTGGACAAACTAAAAAGCTCTTTTTAGCAAGTAACAGAATAATTATTCATGTCATTTGCTTTGTTTCATAAGCAGCAACGTGTGGCGTAAGTCTCAACTCTGGAATGTAAAACGAAGTAAAAACGTACGCCTTCTTACGCTGCCCGTTTGGCTGAAGTTGGCCAACTGATTTGATATCTTTAAGAAGTAATATACTATCACAGAGTGGACCATGCTGTGCGCGATTTGTAAGCATTTGTTTATACTCGCTATCTTTTTATGGAGCTGTGAAGGAGTGCTCATGCAAAGGAAAGTAGCTTCTTGTGCACACTTCTTGGAGATTCCAGCACGTGTACCTTCTATTAGGAGACTGCAAACGGGAACATGTTTTTACGATTTTTAGAGCTATGGAAAAGATAGATTTTATCATTGCAATTTTAAGCTCTATTGAAGCTGTATTTGTGGGAATATGCATCTAGTTTCCAAATGAATTTATCACAGAAAACATGGCACTCTTTACATGTAGTAGAATGATTGTCTGAGAATGTAGCTTTACATAGTATCACTTGATCGAAGTGTTCGTGTACCGTCCTCAAGATCACTAAGTCACGGGATCAAACCCCGGCTGCAGCGGCTGCATTTTCGATAGAGGCAAAAATGCTTTAGGCCCGTGTGCTCAGATTTTGGTGCACGTTAACCCCAGGTGGATTAAAATTCCGGAGCCCTCCACTATGCCGTCTCTCATACCTGGCCGCGGTAGTCTAGTGGATAAAGTACTTGGCTGCTGACCCGCCGGTCGCGGGATTGAATTCCGGCTGCGGCGGCTGCATTTTAGTTGGAGGCGGAAACGCTGTAGGCTCGTTTACTCAGATTTGGGTACACGTTGAAGAACCCCAGGTGGTCGAAATTTCCGGAGCCTTTTACTACGGCGTCTCTCATAATTATATGGTGGTTTTGCGACGTTGAACTCCACTACCAAACAATTTTCAATAATCAGTGCTCAAGATCAAATGTAATCACTTTGCAATAGTACACTAACGTGTTGAGAGGTTGTGCGGCTCACCAGGGCTCACCGAAGCTGCCTGCAGTTATGTTCTTTGCCGTCGCGAAACCGAACGCCGGCCATTCCCAATGCGCTGCACTTGCCCTGACGCGAGTCAGCTCAGACCTGTAATCTACCCTCGCTTGCATAGTAATGCGATGTGTCTTTCCACTGCGTTGTCGTTGGCACATGAAAGTGATGCATTAGATTAGTGACAAAACGTAGCTTAACACAAGCAGTACTGGCCCATCGCCTATACAAAGCGGTCTCAATCGACATACTGTACTTCGCATTTCTGCAGCAAGGCATTATTATTTTTTAGGGCAAAACTCCCGACTTTACTCTCAGACGAACCGTGGTATCGGTTGAAGAGATATTTTTGAGCCAAGCTTATTTGCTCATGTTACGTAATTCATGGTTGGGATGCCATCAAAAAGTGCAGCAGTGGTGGCTGGTATATTGTTCTTTGGCATCACGACATAACAATATGTGGCTACATGAGCTTTATTGGTTCGCGAGAGCATTTTACAATCGAAGTTCTTTCTCCCATTCACTTCTAGAGACTCACGCGATTTGCATGTTTCAACACGCGCCAGGTGAGGGTCACCTATTTTATGGAATGGGCACAGCTGGAGCCTACCACGATGTACATCAATCAATTGAACTGTCATGGCAGCTCACGCTTGTACTATTGTTCAGTGTAGGTCCTTTGAGCCTCTCTGAGTACAGCGTTTGTTGAGTGACTTGAAATATAAGATAACCACTGTCAGCACTCCCTGCCACTCAAGCAGGCGGCTGTTTTTAAGAGCTATATAGCTTCACAAAGCGTTTTACCATCGACAATCTATCTCCTAATTACTTCTAGACACGTACTCACAGTCGATTGAGGTTTGAACTGCACTAAATGTAACGACCGGCATGACTGGAGTACTCTTGTAGGCAAGGAGGCTGCAAATCGAAATATGCCGACATTTAATTTTCGTACACACATCTATGGCAGCCGGTCAAGATAACAGCTAACCTGTACATGTGACGTACAGCCTAAACTAGTATATACGGCGCTATTTAATGTCAACAAATGCAAGTTCAGACAAAAGCTTTACAAATCCCAAGTCAACAGCCTGCATGGCCGCGCTTATAGATGACTTGTGCTCTTCTTGGATAGCCGTCAGTGCTGCTTCTCCATAGGACTTCATAAGCAGTGGGTAAAAAGTCTCTGCTGGGTCGTCATATAGTACGAATACTTTGTGCAGCGTTTGTGCCTCAAGCTTCTCATATAGCTGCTGTAAGAAAACTATGCGCTAACGCGAGAAATCAGACAAGGAGCCATCTTGCCCTTCGCATGCTCAACTTCTTCGTCTTCTCTCACAGACCTAGGCTGCACATGTTCATTCTTTCGCTTCATCGTCCCACCCCAAGGAGTTGCAGTCTATCTATAGCTTGTGGAGCTTCTGTACTGGTCTCCGCACAATGTCGTTTTGTTGTGTCTTGATTCGACAGGCCCGTTATACACCTTCTTTACCGAGAACAACTTCTACCACACGGCAAAGGGGCCAAAATGGCTGCTCGACAAGAAAGATGTCACCCCATTTGATGTCCTTGCTAATCTGCGATGGTTACAGATGAAGGGTTCGCAGCACCAGCAGGTACTCCTTTCTCAATCGCATCGACATTTGATCAAGCAGTTTTTACGATACGTCAACTTCTTAGTAAGGCCATTCGTTGTTGCTTGGGTGCATCTAGCTTTATACTTGAAGGTATGTGGCAGTGAAGAAGCAATCAATAGCCATCGTACCAGAAAGTGGGCGGGACCTATTGGTGTATGTTCTGCTGCGTCAGTATAATAGTAGGTCAAAGGCGTTAATTGACTACGGCCTCCACATCAAGCAGCGCCGTCTTTGGCTTTTTGCTTTCGAGGTGATACTTTGCATGTACTTTGCGTAGTGAATGCTTGATTGACCAAACTAGCCTCTTCCACTATTCTTCCCACCAATGCACCCCTGGTAATGATGTACTTTCACTGTATGCAGTGCGTAACAATAAACGGCGCAAAAGAAAAGCTTTTCATGGCCTTCCGTACTTCTTTCAGGTCTCGTGAAGCCTTATTTGAAGGCCAATGCGTTGTCTGAGTATGGCATCAGTTGCACTCCTCTTCGAGCAAGGAATCGTTGAATTTCCATAAGGAAGTTTCAGCTGAAAGCCCATTCGTCCATTCCAGATGGACTGCTCGAGTGGTAGCGTGCGTGAACAGCAAAACGTATCCTATGCAAGCTGTGTCCGCGAGAGTCCTCTGCATTGTTTGAAGAATTCCAGCAAAGTTCATGCCCTCTACTTCAAGCGGCCTTGAAACTAGACGTCGGTCGAGTACTAGCGGAGCACACAGCACTTCTGTTAGATTTATGCGACACCTCTTGCACAGAAAACAGGTGTTTATATTTCGTTTGATTCCGTGGCGAGCACAAATCATCCAAAAGCGCAGGCGAACTTGTACCCTGGTACGTGAAACGCCTCCGTGTAGCGCTCTGCAGTGTGCCTCTATAATTGCCGACACTGTGAAGCAGTGTGCCTTGGTAAAATAATCGGATGTTTCTCCTATTATGTTCCGTCCATTCGTTCCACTCGGTCACCGAGTCGAGGCAGTTTACGCTCATCGATGACAGGTTGAAGGTCTGTCAAAATGGAATGCTTATGAGAAGCTTTTTTGTTGCAAACCTGCTGTATGTCGGTAATGAAAGCCTCTTGTTGGACGTAACAAATCCAAAACTTTTCGGCGTTGGCTATCTTTTCTGCTATTATTGTAGTCGAAGTCACTACAAAGCGTCTGCGACTTTGATTTACAAATTGTAAGGCCCAAGCTGTGATGTGCAGAAGCTTTTCCAGACTGCTAAACCTTGTTATGTCAATCAGAATTTCCTTCGATGGCTCGGCGTGAAGAATAACGGTCGTCGGTTCACCCATCGATGTCATGTTTTGATTGGAAGCAGAAAATCTTTGTGGTTCTGTAGGCCATGTTGATCTTGAGTGATCCAGCCATCGAGGACCCTCCCACCAGGCACTGTTCTCGCGTAAGGCTTGCACAGATATCCCTAGAGTTAATAAGTCGGCTGAATTGTGCTCACCTGGACAGTAGTTTCATGCATCTAGTCCAGTGGTGTCTACAATATCTGTCACTCTATTTCTGATGAAATGAGCTTACTTATGCTGTTCGCCACGTATCCAACTCAGCAATATCATGGAGTCCGTTCACATGGCATAATGAGTCAACTTCTCATCTCACGACAGCACTGTGTACTTCATCAACCTTGTTCCTACAACTGCGGTCATGGGCTCCAGTCTTGGCAGTGTAATTACTTTTATCGGCGCTATTCATGATTTTGGTGCTACTAGTGATGTGGACACGTGGCCAAGGATGTAGACCGTTCTCAAGTAAGCACAAGCCCCGTAGGCTTTCAAGCTGGCGTCAGAGGAGACATGAACTTTATGTCATACTATCTCTTCTTTCGTAAAAGTTTTTATACATCGCGTGAGTTCCAGGGGAGGAAGTAGAATAACTTGCGAGCTCCATTCTTTCCATTGCGTCTTTATTTCTGCAGGCAGGTGTAAATTCCATGGACACTTTAAAACCCACAATCGTTCAAACAACGTTGCTGTCACCGTGAATGGTCACCGTGAACGGTGCTCAACGTGCTCACGGTGCTCACGGCTGTCACCGTGAACGGTGCTCTGCCTGCAGAAATAAAAACGCAATGGAAAGAATGGAGCTCGCAAGTTATTCTACTTCCTCCGCTGGAATTCACGCGATGTATAAGAACTTTTACGAAAGCAGAGATAGTATGACATGAAGTTCATGTCTTCTCTGACGCCAGCTTGAAAGCCTACGAGGCTCGCGCTTACTTAAGAATGGTCCACATCCTTGGCCACGTGTCCACATCACTAGTAGCAGCGAAAGCACGAATAGTGCCGATAAACGCAATTACACTGCCAAGACTGGAGCCTATGACCGCAGTTGTAGGAACAAGGCTGATGAAGTATACACTGCGATCGTGAGATGAGAAGTTGACTCATTATGACAGCAATTTCGCAATGTAGCGGAGATAATAATCCAAGAGATTCAAAACTCTGGAAGCAGTTTTCAGTAGGGTACGTTTCATGTCCCCTTTGGCTTGACTCAAGTACTGAAGCAGAGAACTTGGCAAGACTTCCAGGTGATCAATTGTCAAGTACCATTGTATGCCTAACACAGATGTTTCCTGTGAGCCATCTATTTTTTTTCCTTCGAACACGTCTCGCAGCCGCTTGTCATTCATTTTTCACCTATGCAAGTTTATGCCAGAATCTCTCATTATTGTTTTAGATCGCTGATAGAGGTCGACACATTCTTGAAACGCGTATGCCCCGATCAGTAGATCATCGACGTAGAATAATATTTTCATGTCTGCGGCTAATGCTTTGTCTTCTTTCGGTACATTTGGCAAGTGATCATGAATAGTTTTCATCAGAAGAAATGGACTTGATGTCGACCCAAATTGCGCCCTTGTTGTACGCCTTTCCACAATGTCGTAGCTGGGGCTCGCGGGAACCTTGTCGAACCACATGAAGTAGAACGCCTCTCTGTCAGGAAGGCCTTTTCGATATCCCAGTTGATTGCTATGGTGTGCCAGCGAAAGCGTATCAGAATCTTGAGTAGTTCCGGATTCAGGTTCTTTCCCTTTTCCAAGCATTCACTGAGAGATGACACACCCCGTTCGTGCAACAATGCGTCAAACACGATTCTCAACTTCGTAGTCAAAGAGTCCTCTCTTATGGCTTCTCTATGAGGCATGTAGTAGACTGCTCGGTCATTAGGAATGCTTTTTGCCTGTAAGTCTGCGTGTAGGAGCAAATGATACTGCCTTACAACTGAGTCATGCCACTGAAGTTGGCCGCCCTTTAGCGATAATCTCTTCACTAGCTTGTTCAGTTGAGTGAGGGCTGTGGTGTGATTGTCTCCGAGTAGTCGCTTGCGTTCGTCCTTCCAAGGTAGTGCAACCGTATACCTTCTATGCGATTGGCTTATCGTCCTTCGAATCGCTTCAGTGCTCAGTTCGAGGTGGAGTCACCATGGTCAGTAATGCCCATCGTCTCGAGCTGTCAGAATGACTGAAAGATCTGTGAGGCTGCCTCTTTGTCCGAAGAAGTGTCTACTCATAGCGCGCAGACCATCAAGTTTGTGTCACACTCCATGAATACTGTACACCGCATTGGCCCTTGGAGCGTCTATCCAAATAAGGAATTTTCAGCGACGAAACATTGTGTATCTGTGCTGGGCACGAATTTTCCATTCGATATCTTCCAGAGGTTATCTGAGCTGATGAGTAAAGGCAGCCCGGGTTTAGCCTCTACACCAAAGAAGCATGGTTTGTCAGCGACGAATTTCCCTTCAACTCGCAGCTGTCTCACAAATTTGTAGTTGTCGGATGGTGTACAAACGCCGTGGCAAATAAACTGCATTTCGATGGCTTGTACAAAGCAAACTTGCTAGTTATGCTGACTACGAAGACGCACTTGCACTACCTTCAGGTTTTCAGATCTGGAAGTTGACGTTTTCCCGAAAACTTTGAATGCAATTCTGGTCTCCAGATTGACCTTGAGTAATAGCTTAGTGGCGAGATCTTCCTTGATAAATTACGGTTGACTGCCACCGTCCAGTATACACCTCATATATCTACAGTTTTTCCTCATAGCCTGCCCAAGCAGAGAGTGTATGAAGGTATACTCTGTTGTCCGTCTTCAATAAAATGCACGATGACTCAGCTGCCTGTCTCAAAGGATGAATAAAATGAATGGTTTCAATATTGTTCATAATTTCATTATCATCAGTTCATCATCAACTCAGTTCTATTGCTAGAACGAGTTCCTGCATACGATTTCGCATGTTCTACTACTGTAATGAGATGATTGCATTTGTGCATGTGTAAAATTCTAATAAACTCTCTCAGTACATTTTTTTAGGTGTCTTTTACGACATCCTCACGGAAGATACCTCACCAGCATCATGTCTTTCTACGGGTGTGGTCCATCCAGCTAGAAGCTTCGCTTGAAAAGAAGCCTGCTACAGTCTAAGGCAAAATCACCCAGAAAAGGGGTAACGGCGCCCAATGGGCACGCGCGATGAACGAATAGAAGTGTGGCAGCTTGGGCTAGTTGGTATGGCATGACGATAGTTATTGCGCGAGAACAAAACGACGACACAGAGACACAGAGACCACAGAGACGACAGAGACCACAGAGACCACAGAGAAAACCACAGAGACGAATAGACCTTTTAGGAGTAACCACAGAGAAATGCGTGCCGCGCGCAAACCACTTAGTCTCCAAAGAACTGAACCGTGCTGGAGATGCGGGCCATGCGCTAACCGATGCTGTAATAAGGCCAGTGTGTGCTTGATGCCAGTGTTTGTTTTCAGCTTGACCAATGGCCCCCCCTGCAAACATTTGCTCGGTGCACCTTGCTGACAGGAGAGAGTTATTTCAAGTAGATGGTTATTTCTTCATCAGCTAACTCGCTCCAGTGGTTAACCTCTTTAACTTGCGGATATATGTAACGAAGTGCCTGCATTGTTGGCAAGGCACTGGCAAGTCGTTTTTGAAAAAACAGTAAGTGTTCATTTTGTGCTGTCTTTCGTTTCAAATGGCTGTAACCTCGTTTCACCTTGAATTGTGCAGGCTTGTTGAATAATGCTTCCTGAAAGACATGTCCTGCAGCGGTAGCCTTGGAAGTGGCTTCTTGGCTGTAATAAAACAAGGTTGTGCAACGCTTGTAAGGTTGATTGATTGAATAATATGTGGGGTTTAACGTCCGAAAACCACCATATGATTATGACAGACGCCGTAGTGGAGGGCCTCCGAAAATTTTGACCACCTGGGGTTCTTTAACGTGCACCCAATTTGAGCACATGGGCCCACAACAGTTCCGCCTTCATCGAAAATGCAGCCGCCGCCGCCGCCGGGAATTTGATCCCGTGACCTGCGGGTCAGCAGCCGAGTACCTTAGCCACTAGACCACCGCGGCGGGGCCGCTTGTAAGGTTTGTACGGAGTGACTTTTGCAGGCATTTGTCAAATTGCACATTTTATGACGCTGCTATGTTTCGATCATGAAGAGCCTTGAATAAGCAATGTTCATAGACATACAATTGTTGCAAAAATGTAGAAAATGAAATCTTCATTTTAAACATTTGCAAGCTGCAATCCAGCTCCCCTTAAATATAGGTAGGAGGAGGCGGCATTATTTTTGTAAAGCTCTGCCTCTCCTTATCAAAGTTAAATATGTGATTTCAGTTACAGTAATCTAACTGTGAACTCCATAAGTCTCAACATGACCTTGCAGGTTTGCCACAGGCGGTTTTGTAGGTGCACTGTGAGCAAGCTTGACTCACTAGTTACTGCCCTGCTTAATAATGTGGCTATAGACGGAATGTATTTGTATCAGTTGATGGGCCAGTTTCATGATGTTCTTCTTGTACAAGACTGTACATTTCCGTCAAATTCATGACCACACAAATTTCAGCCTCAATTACTGCACGAAACCTTCAAGCAAGGGTACTGGTGCATTCTGATCACAAGCAAATTTCTGGTACACTAAACCTGCTAGGAGTGTTTGCGATAGTTTATGTCCTTGCAGCTGTTTAGACCGTCTGTATGTCTGGATGTCACATACTCTTGAATGCAATAAGTTTTCGTTTGAAAATGAAGCGTGTGCATTTTGATTATCATATATTCACCTTCTGCTGGGGCAATCAACTTGCACAGCAAGTCGGTGCATGAAGCTTGCTTGCCTGGCCACTCTAGTCCTGCTTGCACAGCAGCAAACAGCAGCCCCAGCTACGTGTTGGCATGTTTCGGTGGAATGAGACCTTTTGGAAGGCTATGACCTTGGTGATGCGTTTGTAGTTCTTGCTTTATAAGGCAGGGCAAAGTGCCATAAATTCATCTGCACGATTGTTAGCTCATTCCAGGCCATCTCCTGGTGAATGTCTCTCTGAAGTATTTACAGGCCAACGCGAGCAGGTTTCTACTAGACATGCCGTATGTCTTACCATGAAAAGGACGTGCCAGCTTGACGTGCTGCTATACACGTCCAGCTTTTCTGCGTCAACTCTTATAAACATATGTTGAAATTTAGTACATAGTAACTAGAACGTATTAAAATTGCATGTTGCGCTCCATGAAGCACTAGCACAATTAGGCTGTCATTCATTTCTGTTTTCTCCCCTTAGCAATTCAAACATAATTTTTATTTCATGGCCTTTTACGTATTTAAAGGCCACATTCTTAATTTGAGCACACGGCGTGGCGGTAAATAGGCTGTGATAAAACATCGGAATGCTCAATTCACCATGGGAACTACATTTTCTTCTTAATACAGATTACTTACTACATTTCTTTATGTATCGGCAAACACAGATGGAAAGCGCATTGCAAGATGCAGACACTTCACAGCCTTGTGGTCTTGTCGTTAAGGTATTCTTTTTTTGGTGCGTGCCGTCCTTGCTTACATCTTAATCTTTAAATCAAGATGCGCTGAACTGTTATTCAGACCAGCTATCTCGCACTTCACTTTCAGAATTGCGTGAAGTGATGTAAGATAAACAACGAGTGCGGAAAGAGTGGACGGCACAAATTGGTGCATATATGCGGTCATTTTGACAGAATCACGGCGGCTAATCTCAGAGTGAACTTGGTCCTTTTTTCTTCAATAGTGTAATAAGGCAACCACAATACTTCAATTACTTTTACAGAACTTCTGGCTCGGCCAAGAAATCACGTGGGGTCTGAATGGGACCACTGAGTGGCCTCTAGAAACTGGCTTCAGCTGCCAGACGTTTTATTGTGCCGCCGACGCCATCGGATGCACTTCCGCGATGTGTGGTGGCGCAGAAGCTCGACTGTACTGACAGGCTGTAGTCCTCGTGGTAGCAAAGGTTAAAGAAGATAATTTTGCTTTATTTACAGGATTCAACATATGAAAACGATGGATCTTTTTTTGCCTAAGGCAGAACCAATTTCATTATATCTTGCACTGGGCTTTGAAATACGTGTACTGCTGGTGTTCGGGACCATCTCCTCTGCGGGTGCTTTGCTGTTCGATAAAATAGATAGCTTCAGGGTGCTCTGTGGCCTGTGTGTTAGCGTAGTGGCGTGGCTGAGGCGCTTCCTCAAGTGTAAAACTGCAATTATCGACGAAATATATCTTCAAGACAGCATCTTGGGGATTTTAGCTTGACTAAGTTTTTCGGAAATACCTAGAATGCTGATTTCTGGCAAAATGATTGTGCTTCAGTTGATTCAGCATGTGCACAAGCCATTCGAAAGTTCTTTTGCAGAACAACGGTTTCGACTTAGTAGCCAACTCCGCTTAACCATGGCTGGTCCAGTGCGTTGTCACTGCTTTTGACAATATGGGAGAGGCTTCGCTACTACCAAGTTGTAGCGCGGTAAGAAACACAACAGCAAGCACTCAATATTCATTATTCCGCATACTAGTTTAGTTAGGAGCTCTTCTGGTGTTTGTCTCGTCACTGGCAAGAAGAAATAATTGAAAGTTTTTCTGTATCATGAACACGCACACTGCGTGCGTGTCATCTCACCAGCCAGAGCACAGTGGTCAGGAACCAGCAACAACTGCAGGTAGGGAATGGTTTTTCTTAGCGCAGCCGTACTTGACACAGTAGCCACTTTGGAGCTTTGAGGTCTTTCAGCTTGCCTAACGAAACACCTTATATGTCAACACTCTCAACTTCTGTCCAGAACTCGTCCTGAGCGATAAGTTCTAACTCGACGCCTACATTATCCAAATCCGCATTATTTCCCTGAGGCAGTTCTATCCAACCATAATCATTGTGTCTAAGCACTTGCTATCGCCACTTTGATTTCATTGATGAGACGTGTAATCTGTCGCGCCGCTCACTTGTCTTACAGCTCTTTGAGGTAATTCATCTTTTGTTTGAAAAGTGCGTGACCTCGCTCAACTCAGATCCGCTTTTGACACAGCGAACTGGAATGAGAATAGTCCCAATCAGCATGTCCTGTCAGGCGTTCAAAAGAGGTTGCCGCTGTCAACACGACGTGTTATTTCTAAGTTCTGGGTGCATACTCGAAACGCGTCTCCTTACCTCAGATGTAATAGAGGGGATGGGCCGATTAGTCGGTGAATTTATCCAATAGTTCATTAGGCGTAGACGCTATAAATGATAAAAAATTCATTTGAAATAACAGTTGTTGGTAACAAAAAGTTCAGGCAATTATTTAGCTATGTACTTTCTTATACTCGCCGATGAATTCTTGAACGGCGAAGCATTTCCATGACTGTATCCCAGTGTAGCAGATCGAAAAGATAGAATAACGGGTTCTGATACTTTTTTGCGCAGATTACAAAGAAGTGGTACAATTATTATTTTCCGCCATGTCATGCTGTGGGGAATGTATAAAAATAAATGACCAATAATTTCCTAGTTATCACAGAACTTGTACATAAGCGAAAATAATAACCCTCCTCTATGCAAGCAGATGGTAAAAGAGGTGACACGGCAGCGAATTTTTGTTATGGCCACTTCTATCGTTCTTGGATAGATCCCTGCACCAACGGGCGGAGGGCCACGGTCTTCCAGTCCCGGCGTAGACTCGACCAGCAACTGCAAGGGACACCTCTTAGGGGGGTGTCTCACTAGTTCTTCCGGACGAAATAAAGTTATTTCACTTCACTTCACCAGTGGGTTAAGGGTTGTAAGCTGTCAATACTGGATTCCTTTATATTTTATTTATTTGATCCGCGTTAGCGCATGCTGCTCTATAGCTCTTTCTAGATTGCTGTGCTAAAAAGAAACATTGAACAGCCCCAATGACAATTTTGTATTGAGAAGGGAATATTGTGCTATAAAGATTAGAAAGCAACAGAAACGAAAGGTGGGCTAGTTGGATATGCAGTGTATATTTGTCCGGAAGGAAGCGGCTGTGGTATTTAGAGAAAGTGTCTACTGCGTCGCAATCCTAAGAAATCCTTGTATGTGAAACAGAACACACGTATAAAGATTGTAATTTGCATATATTGTCTAGAGCACACGGTCACCAGACGACATCGAATACATGGAGCTCGCCAAATGTGCTTGCCCATATTACAAGCTTTAGGGTTGTAACATGCGCAAGCGTAGCTGTTCCATATCCAAGAATTTCGGTTCTAGGAGCGAAGCTTTTTAAGCCGTGGGTCGGGTGACGTCGATGTATGAAGTAGTACTAGGTGGCCACATCTCATCTAGTCCTTGGATTGTACGCTAGATGGCGGTACTTGGAGTGTTTACTAGATGGATGGACGGACAGTAACACAGACAGATGCATGGATGGACAGACAGATAGACGGACGAACGATTCATGGTTTGACAATAAAACTCCTTGAAGCTTCGCCTCACTCATCATTCACGCCGTGGATCTGCTGTGATCTTTAAATGCGAAGCATTTCTTAGCGAACTTCGGCGACTTTGAACGTATCTATCTATCTATCTATCTATCTATTATCTATATATCTATCTATCTATCTATCTATCTATCTGCCCCCCCCTACGACTTTTAACTCTCCTGGCCATTTCGATAATGGTATAGATACCAAACTTGGTATGGCATAACATGACTGTATGGAGAACATACTTCAGTATTCATAATATGAAAATCATGACATGTCTGTCATAAATGGTATGATTTACGTTTCATGCTCCTGCAGCTCTTGCAGTGGTTTCATTCACATGGCATGTTGCAAAACTGGTATGCTATGGCATAATTGCGTGGCGAACCCGAGGTACAGAACCTATCATGAAAATTATGACATGCGTGTCATGTAACGTGTCTACATGCGACGCTCAAGATACGCTCGCAGCCGTTACGCTATCGTCACATAAACCGAATTTGGTATTACAGTACGTGAATGAATGACGAAGGCATGTGACCGGTGCAAACATGATAATCATGAGAGGCGTGTCATGTAACAACATGACTACATGTCACGCTCATCATGTGCTGGAAGCCGTTTTGCTAGCTTCACTTATACCAAATTTGGTAGTACGGGACGTGAAGGGATGACGAAAGTATGATACTGGGGCATGCATGGTAAACATTAGATGCGTGCCATTTAACACCATGACTACATGCTACTCTCATGACGCGCTCACGGCCGTTCAGCTAGCTTCACATATACCCAACTCGGAATTACGTGACGCGAACAGATGACGTTGGTAAATGACACATCGAAACATAATAATCACGACATCCATGTCATGTAACTTGACTACCCTTTACACTCATGATACGCTCACGGCGGTTTCACTAGCTTTACATATGCATAATACGGTATTACGTGAGGCCAATGAACGGCGAAGGTGTGTGACTGGTGCAAACATGATAATCATGAAATGCGTGTCATGTGAGAACATGGCTATATGCCACAGTCAAGGCGTCAATACATTTCGACGTGACGTGGTGCGCGTGCTGGCCGGCGTTCACTTCGTCGCGTTACGCCGGCGTTGCTACTCCAGGCGGTGGTCCTGCCATATACTCCCAGGCACGCGCCGCGCTGTCTTGCTTTTACGCATGCGCGTTTCAGTGCGTCCGGCGTCCCTCCATCACGAAAAGAGGGAGACGCATTGATGTCTGGGTAACGCATCGGCGCGAATTGCAGCATGTCGCATTTTGGGCCGGTTGCCGTCAGGCCGCGCCTTTGGACGCTGGTCGCGCCTGGCGTCAGACTATAGAGTGTTCGCGTTTTGCTAACGTAGCGTCGCTGTGCCAAGCGTGTGCGCGCGTCAACACTACATTAAAGTACATTGGTCCCTTCACGAAGCAGTCACGGCCATGTTGCTGGCTCCACATATTGACACAATGTCACTTCAAGTTACGCGCGCTAGCTGATACTTGTGCCCTCCAAATGGTTTGCGACTCACGAGCCTGCGGGGCCCAGCGGCGCGCAACCCGTGTTAGAAAAAGAAAAAAAAACCTGGAGGAAGCGGCAGAAGTGAATCCTCGAGACAACCAGAATGTTTTCGTTCTAGCTGTGTTGTTCTTCTCGGGCACAATTTCGCCCTGCCCACGCTGGTTTACTAAAAGTGCTCATTGAATGAACCGTCCGTTACAAATCTGATGGAAGTGCTGGGTGCGATGCCAAGCCCCTATCGAGTGATGGAACACAGTCCAGAACCACAGCGATTTGGACCCAACGAGCTGACGGCTGTTCATCAGTGCTGCAGTGGACGCCTACGTGGTGAGGGTCCTGAAGTTTCACCTTATCGACTTCCCTTAGAACCTCAACGGCTGTCAACGGTAACGCAACCGACATGACAGCTCAGGTTACTCCAGCCAACATTGTAGTGAGCCAGGCCTATGCAGCCAAAGCCTTTGCACGGGAAAAGCTACGAGTACGCAGAGGACTGGCTTGAACACTTTGGACGCGTCGCAAAGGCTAACGCATATGGGAAATAGCACAAACTTGGAAGTGTTTCCTTCGCGCTCGAAGATAGCGCACGAACGTGGTATGAAACCACAGAGCTACCTTCCGGTTGCAGGATGACTTTCGACGGGAGCTGCTCGCTGCTTTCCCGAACACAGACCGCAATGAAAGAGCTGAAGCTTGCGCTCCAGACAAGAAATCAGCGAAATAACGAAACTGTCGCCATGTATGTGGAAGACATGTCTTGCCTATTCCGCTGAGCGGATTCAAATATGAGCTAAGACAGGAAGTTGCGTCATCTGATGCGAGGCGTGAAGTAAAAACTCTTTGCCGGACTAATACGAAGTCCGCCACGCACCGTCACCAAGTTTCGTTTCCAGGCGACTACAATGGAAATGACGCTACAACAGCGAGCAAGGTTATACTACCGGGATGCGATCATTTACTTCCTTGGACATGTTGCCACCAGTATTCGGTAACGACATGGAAGCACTACGCGAGCTGGTGCGGTCTGTTGTGCGAGAAGAGCTCCAGAAGCAGCGCCCTTGACAAGAACGCTCCAACGCTTTCCGTCTCTGACCGATGTGATCTGTGAGGAGGTCAGGCAGATGGTACAGGAACCTTTGATCAACGCACAGCCAGAGCCGCCACCACAACAGAAGACGAGAATGACGTATGCTGATGTGCTACTACGAGGACCTCCAGGACGTGCGGACTTCGCGGCGGCTACACCTATGCAGTACCCGATGCCGCCGAGCACCCTGCAGCCAACGCCAGAGAAGAGACTAAGGAAGAACAATGACTGGCGCATTCCTGACAGGATACCGCTTTGTTACCACTGTGGGGAGGCTGGTCACGTTAACCGAACGTGCCGTTACGACCAGGCACGAATACGCGGTTTTCCTCTCAATGCACCTCAAGCACGAAGTGCTGAACGTCCCTTCAAATTGAAGAATACTTCTCAGGTCATCAAAGCTCAAGTGGCTTCAAACGACACCAACCTCGTGCAACGACAACGGCGAGGTATAGGACGCCTAGGCCGTGACCTTCAGCAAGCTCCTCAAGGTCTCGTTTCCCCAAGCCCACGTCGGAAAAACTAGGGCAAGCGACATGTGGAGGCAAGGCCGCTGTCGACGCTAATGCAGAAGAACCTCCAATGCTGACTCTAAATGACCCACTGACTTGGAGACCGGTACTTCGATAGTGACGTTGCTTCCGATTTACGTGTGTTCGTTGACGGCTACGAAGTTATCGGACGGTAGATACCGGCGCAGATTATTCAGTGATGAGTAGCGGACCTTTCTAAAATACTGAAGAAAGTGCTGACTCTTTGGAAGGGACCACATGTTCGCACAGCAGGAGGGCACCTCATCGACCCTACTGAAATATGCACAGCAAGAATCGGAATACGGGGTTTCACGTACGTCGCCAGTTTTATTGTGCTGCCGGAATGCTCAAGAGACTTGATTATCGGCATGGATTTCTTACGAGATAATGGCACTGTAATCGAATTGCGAGAATCTTCCGTCTGATTCTCGAATAGGCACGCAATTGCTACCTTTGAAACAGAAGAAAACGTATATGTCCTTTGTATTGCAGATGATGGCGCCATGGTGCCGCTCAGATCGAGCATATCTGTCGCAGTAACCAACAAAACATTCAGTGAATTCGAAGGATTTGCTGAAAACAACACTGCCTTATTACTCCTAAAAGGGATTTGCATGGCACGAGGCCTTGTTAGTTACGTGACAGATATACAAATGTTCTACTCACAAACTTTGGAAATGAGGTGCAGCCCGCTGCAAAAGGAATCGTCATCGCCAGTCTGAATGATTTCGTCCAAGTTACGGAGCTGCGCACTTTCTAAACCAATGTGTCTTATTTCGAAGACGTGGAGTCTGTCCTTGCAGACATCCACATCGAGCCAGGCCTACTACCAAGCGAAAAAGAGCAAACAGAGGGTCTTGGAAGGAAATTCGCCGAATGTTTCTCGTTGTCATCTAAAGTTCGACGCCCTAATATCGCCAAACATCGCATCATTGTCAATGAGTGAGTGAGGCCGATATACCAGCATCCCTACCAAGTGTCACCAAGAGAAAGAAAAGCTATTGGTAATCAGGTTAAAGAAGCGCTCAAAGACGATGTAATCCAGCCTTCATCAAGTCCATGGGCGTCACCTGTTGTTCTTGTGAAGAAAAAAAGAACAAACCTTAAGTTTATGCATTGATTAACGGAAGCTCAACAGTGTCACCAAACGGGATGTTTATCCTTTTCAAAGAATTGATGACACTTTGAATAGGCTGCAAAATGCCAGGTATTTTTCCTCATCGGATCCTAAAAGTGGATATTGGCAGACAGAATTTGACGAAAGAGATCTGAAAAAGATAGCGTTTGTGACGCCAGACGTTTTTATACGAGTTCAAGGTACTCCTTTTTGGCCTTTGTTTCAGCACCCGCCACATTCCAACGAATGATGGACACAGTGCTTTGGGGTCTGAAATGGCAAGTCGTGCCTGGTTTATCTCGACGATGGTGTAGTCTTCTCTGCTACCTTTTGAGCAACATTTAGAAAAGCTCCGGGCCATGCTCACTGCAATCAAGTCAGCGGACTTGACGATAAAACCACAGAAATGTTACTTCGGCTTCCGCGAGATCTTTTTCTCGGCCATATCATCAGTGCAGAAAGCATCCACGCAGATCCTGCAAAAACTTTGGCCGTAGCAAAATTTCCGAAGCCAACAGACAAAAAGGCTGTTAGATGATTTTTAGGTCTCGGCGCCTAATAACGACGGTTCTTTAAAAATGTTTCACAAATCGCTGAACCACTGACGTGACTGACAAAAGAGGAAATGACTTTCGCATGGCTTGCCGACGAAGAGGATGCCTTCAATGAACTACGATAGTGTCTTCAAAGCCATCCTTTTCTGGCACATTTTGACGAGGAAGCGGAACCAGTATCTACACGGATGCAAGCAATTTAGGTCTTGGGGCCATGCTCATCCAATGGCAAAACGGACAAGAACAAGTCATTGCGTATGGCAGTCGCACTCTTTCGAAAGCTGAGGGTGAACTGCTCAGCGACCTAGAAAGAATTGCCTTGCCGTGGTATGAGCTATCAGCAAATTTCGACCATATTTATATGGTAGGCCTTTTCGAGCTATAAGCGACCATTATTCGATATGCTGGCTGGCTAAATCTCAAGGACCCATGTGGACGGCTTGCACGATGGAGCCTGCGATTACAGCACTATGATATCACGCTTGTGTAAAAGTCAGGTTGCAAGTACAGGGATGGCGGACTGCTTGTCACGTGCTCCGATGCAACCTGCTGCTTCTGCTTCCACCGAGGAGGTTGAAGATTTTGTTTTCTTGGGAGCTGTGACATCGTCAGAGATGGCACATCATCAGCGATCCGACCCTGAGATATTCCTCTGACCAAGTACCTGCAAGGACGGTCTGTAGATGTTCCACACGACCTTTTGTCCGCGGCTTGTCAGCGTTCGTCCTACGAAACAACATCCTGTATAAAAGGAACTTTGACAACAATACAGCGATATTCCTGCTTGTCGTCCCTTCATCTTTGTGACCAGAAATTTTGGAGGTTTTCCACGATGATCTATCAGCTAAACATTTAGGAGTAAGCAGAACATTAACATGCATCTGCACTAAATACTACTGCCGAAGT
>WOVY01007952.1:0-33629 GCA_013436015.1 Rhipicephalus annulatus
TACAACCTAATGACACCAAGTCTGCCAGTACGAGACCCTCGTCAATGAATAAGTGAAAGAAGTGTATACTTAGGGCTCGTTTTTCCGTGTTTTGACACAATAATAATGAGATCTAACAGACAGTAATGCCAAAGAATATACAAAGGAAGTTAATAAAACCAATCGATTGTATATATGAAGAAAAGTGGGTGAAAAAATAACGAGCAGTGAGCAGGAATGAAACTTACAACCTTCGAATAACGTGTTCGATGCTCTAACCACTGAGCTATCACAGCGCCTTCCCTCCATCCACTTTTTTGGGTTTATATGTGAATTTAGAAGTAGGAGTGTCAGTCAGCGCCATCTATAAGTCAAGCGACGAGTGTGAAACACTCTTTCATGCGCATGTGTGTCGTCACGTAGCACGTGAACTCATTACAAGCGGGCAGCTCATTAATAGTTCCTCGTATACAACCTAACGACACCAAGTCTGCCAGTACGACACCCTCGGTAATAAATAAGTCACAGAAGTGTATACCTAAGGATTCGTTTTCCGTGTTTTGACACCATATTATAGAGGTCCAACAAACGGTAATGCCAAGGAATGTACAAGGAAAGTTGAGAACCAATGTAATGTAAATAAGAAGAAAAGTGGGTGAAAAAATAACGAACCGTGAGCAGAAATCGAACCTACAACCTTCGAATAACGTGTTCGATGCTCTAACCACTAAGCTATCACAGCGGCCTTCCCTTCATCCACTTTTTTGGGTTTATATGTAAATTTAAAAATAAGAGTGTCAGTTATCGCCATTTATAGGCCAAGCGACGAGGGTAAAACAGTCTTTTATGCGCATATGGGGCGTCAAGTAGCACGTGAACCTATTAAATATTGATAGTTCCTCGCTTACAACCTTATGACACCAATTCTGCCAGTACGAGACCCTCGTGATGAATAAGTGAAAGAAGTATATATCTAAGAGCTCGTTTTTCCGTGTTTTGACACAATATTTATGAGATCTAACAGACAGTATTGCCAAGTAATGTACAGGGGAAGTTATTAGAACCGAGAGAATGTAAATAAGAAGAAAAGTGAATGAAAAAATAACCAGCCGTGAGCAGGAATCGAACCTACAACCTTCGAATTACGTGTTCGATGCTCTAACCACTGAGCTATCACAGCGGCCTTCCCTCCATCCAATTTTTTGGGTTTATATGTGGATTTAAAGTAGGAGTGTCAGTCATCAGAATCTATAAGCCAAGCGACGATGATGAAACACTCTTTTATGCGCATGTGTGGCGTCACGTAGCACGTGAACATATTACGAGTGGGCAACTGATTAATAGCCCCTCGTATACAACCTATTGACACCAAGTCTGCCAGTACGAGACCCTCGTTAATAAATAAGTGAAAGAAGTGTATACCTCATCATCATCATCATCATCATCATCATCAGCCTGTCTACGTCCACTGCAGGACAAAGGCCTCTCCCATGTTCCGCCAGTTAACCCGGTCCTGTGCTTGCTGTTGCCAATTTATACCCGCAAACTTCTTAATCTCATCTGCCCACCTAACCTTCTGTCTCCCCCTACCCCGCTTCCCTTCTCTAGGAATCCAGTTGGTGACCCTTAATGACCAGCGGTTATCCTGTCTACGTGCTACATGCCCGGACCATATCCATTTCCTCTTCTTTATTGCAGCTATGATATCCTTAACTCCCGTTTGTCCCCTAATCCACTCTGCTCTCTTCTTGTCTCTTAAGGTTACACCTACTATTTTTCTTTCCATTGCTCGCTGCGTCGTCCTCAATTTAAGTTGAACCCTCTTTGTGAGTCTCCAGGTTTCTGCTCCGTAGCTAAGTACCGGCAAGATACAGCTGTTATATACCTTCCTCTTGAGGGACAGTGGCAATCTACTTGTCATAATTTGAGAATGCCTGCCGAATGTGCTCCACCCCATTCTTATTCTTCTAGTTACTTCAATCTCGTGGTTAGGCTCTGCGGTTATTACCTGCCCTAAGTAGACATAGTCTTTTACAACTTCAAGTGCACTATTACCTATCGCAAAGCGCTGCTCTTTTCCGAGGTTGTTGTACATTACTTTCGTTTTCTGCAGATTAATTTTAAGACCCACCTTTCTGCTCTCCTTGTATAACTCCGTAATCATGAGTTGCAATTCGTCCCCCGAGTTACTCAGCAATGCAATGTCATCGGCGAAGCGCAGGTTACTGAGGTACTCTCCATTAACTCTTATCCCTAACTGTTCCCATTCTAGGCTTCTGAAAACGTCCTGTAAGCACGCAGTGAATAGCATTGGGGAGATTGTGTCTTCCTGCCTTACACCCTTCTTTATTGGTATTCTGTTGCTTTTTTTATGAAGCACTATGGTAGCAGTTGATCCCCTGTAGATTTCTTCCAGAATGTTGATATATATTTCATCTACACCCTGATTCCGCAATGTCTGCATGACGGCTGATATTTCTACTGAATCAAACGCCTTCTCGTAATCTATGAAGGCTATGTATAGTGGTTGGTTATACTCTGAGCATTTCTCTATTACCTGATTGATAGTATGAATGTGGTCAATTGTTGAGTAGCCTGTTCTAAATCCTTCTTGTTCCTTTGGTTGATTGAATTCTAATGTTTTCTTTACTCTGCTAGCAATTACCTTTGTAAATACCTTGTATACTATAGAGAGCAAGCTGATCGGCCTGTAATTCTTCAAGTCCTTGTCATCTCCTTTCTTATGTATTAAGATGATGTTAGCGTTCTTCCAAGACTCTGGTACTTTTCCCGTCAGGAGACACCTCGTAAATAGAGTGGCTAGTTTTTCTAACACGATCTGTCCTCCATCTTTCAGCAGATCTGATGTTACTTGATCCTCACCAGCAGCTTTGCCTCTGTGCATGCTCTCCAAAGCTTTTCTGACTTCTTCTATCATTACCGGTGGGGTGTCGTCTGGGTTACTGCTAGTTCTTATAGTATTAAGGTCGTGGTTGTCTCGGCTACTGTACAGATCTCTGTAAAACTCCTCCGCTATTTTAACTATCCTATCCATATTGGTAGTTAATTTGCCTTCTTTGTCCCTTAGTGCATACGTCCGCCTTTTGCCTATCCCAAGTTTCCTCTTCACTGCTTTGACGCTTCCTCCGTTTTTCAGAGCGTGCTCAATTTTCTCCATGTTATACCTTCTTACATCGCATATTTACGTCTATTAATCAGCTTCGAAAGCTCTGCCAGTTCTATTTTGTCTGTTGTACTTGACACTTTCATGATTTGACGCTTCTTAATTAGGTTTTTCGTTTCCTGGGAAAGCTTGCCGGTGTCCTGTCTAGCTACCCTGCCTCCAACTTCCACTGCACACTCCGTGATGATACTCGTCAGATTATCATTCATTGTATCTACGCTAAGGTTGGTTTCCTCGCTAAGAGCAGAGTACCTGTTCTGCAGTGACACTCTGAATTTCTGTACTTTCCCTCTCAGTGCTAGCTCATTGATTTGCTTCTTGCGTATTAGTTTCTGTCGTTCCTTCTTCAAGTCTAGGCGGATTCGAGCCCGTACCATTCTATGGTCACTGCATCTTACCTTGCCAACCACTTCCACATCCTGCACGACTCCTGGGTGTGCAGTCATTATAAAGTCTATTTCGTTCTTATTTACGCCATTAGGGCTCCTCCATGTCCACTTGCGGTTTTTCTCGTTTTCGGTAAAAGGTATTCAAAAGACGCAGATTATTGCGTTCTGCGAATTCTACTAGTAGCTCTCCTCTGGCGTTTCTAGTGCCGATGCCATAATCTCCTCCTGCCTGGTCTCCAGCCTGCTTCTTCCCTACCTTTGCATTAAAGTCGCCCATTACTATAATATACTGTGTTTTCACCTTACTCATTGCCGATTCCACGTCTTCATAGAAGCTTTCAACTGAAGCGTCATCATATCTAGATGTAGGCGCGTAAGCCTGTACTACCTTCATTTTGTATCTTTTATTCAGTTTAATTACAATGCCTACCACCCTTTCATTAATGCTATAGTAATCCTCTATGTTGCCAGCTATATTTCTGTGAATTAGGAACCCTACTCCCAGTTCTCTTCTGTCTGCCAAGCCCCGATAGCAAATGACGTGCCCATTCTGTAGCACAGTATAGGCCTCATCTGTCCTCCTAACCTCACTCAGCCCTATTATATCCCATTTAATGCCTTCTAGCTCCTCGAATAATACAGCTAGACTTCCCTCACTAGATAACGTTCTAACGTTAAACGTTGCTAAGTTCAAGTTCCAATGGTGGCCTGTCCGTATCCAGAGATTCCTAGCGCCCTCTGCTGCTTTGCAGATCTGACCGCCGCCGTGGTCAGTTGCTCCGCAGCTGGTGGGGACTGAGGGCCGTGAGTTAATTGACGAATGCCTACGGGAGGGGGTGGCCAGATACTGCACCAGGGTGGCCAATCCTTCTCTGGTGAGATCATCGGTGCTTACCGGCTTTAAGACGGTACGATCAGACAGTAGTGGGAATGCTCCATGCATGTCTTCCTTATTGTTGTTCAGCAGCGTTGGCGGCCACCCACCACGGAGCCCAACGAGGGGACGCTACAAGGTTACAAATGCTGAAACCTGCAGACGCCAGCCGTACAACGCCACTATAACCCAATGCGCCTAGACCAAGGTAGGCTATTTGCACCGGGTTAACCCTAGCCGCCAGGAAGTTTGGAAGTAAACGGAAGAGAGTAGAAGACAGGACAGATAAATAGTAAGAGATAAAGACGAAGATGTAGGGAGAGAGAGATAAGAAAAGGCGACTGCCGATTCCGTTGGGTGGGTCAGCTCAGGGGTGCCGTCTACGTGAAGCCGGGGCCAAAGGGGTGTGTTGCCTCTGCCGGGGGGCCTTAACGGTCCAATCACCCAGCGTCGGCTCAACCCCCAGGATCCCCTTTTCCTCGGACACGGCAAAGCCACGCACGGCTAGGCGTGGGAGGGAGTCGAAACTCCCCCGTTAGCTCAGGTTCGTGGTGTCGCTACACGCCAAACGCCTACTTGCGCAGGCGCCCCTGCGGTCCTCTTTAATTCGACACCCGTTAATTCGGAAATTCGGATAATTCGGACGGCTCTATTGGTCCCGGCCGAAGTGCATGTTAATCTATGGGACCAAACCTTCGTTCTTTCGTCAGAATTCGGCTCCGCACCGCTTAATTTGGACAAATGCTGACGGCTGCTGCTACACAAAAGTGTGATAAAGAAAGCAGCGCTGGCACCACTGGAGTGAAACCGAAACCTGAGTGGCATCGCCATCATCATCAACTAGTGGGGGCGATTCCAGCGTCACCGAACGTCGGCGTCTTCTTTCTTCTCCACTCAGCGCCTCTGACACCATTTTTCCTTGTGTTGTCGTGTTGGAACCATCTCTTCTTGCGGAGTTCTCTTTTTCTTCCATTGTGACCGTATTTGCATGCCATTACCATCGTGCGCTACAGTGATGGCAACGCCGAAAAAGCGGCAGAACTAAGACACGAAGAACTTGGCGACTAAAGTGGAAATTTTGGAAGCACTGAAAAACGGCGAATCGCGACAGCAGGTTATGACCAAGTACAACGTGAAGCGGAGCACGTTGGGAACGTACGTGAAAAATGAACAACAGATTCGACAATCCTTCCAAAGCGAGAAGTTTCATGCCTCTAGAAAGCGGTTGCGAACCGCAGCTCATCCCCAGCTCGAAGAAGCTTTGCTCCGGTGGATTACTGACTGTCGCAACGCGCATCTGCCTTTGAGCGGACCTCTCATCATGGCGCAAAGTGAGAAGTACGCTGCAATGATGAACATTAAATCGTTCAAAGCGTCAGAAGGGTGGTTTTTAAATGAGAAGCTGCTGGAGCACATCGCCACATATGAACCACGTGACCTGTTCAATGCAGATGAAACTGCTCTATTTTTCAGAGCTCTGCCCGAGAAGACAGTGACTTTCAAAGGGGACGCGTGCATTGGTGGCAAGAAGTGCAAGCAAAAAATAACTGTGCTTCTTGCCCCCAATATGACTGGCACGGAGCCCTTGCCACTACTTGTCGTCGGGAAGGCGCTTAAAGCACGTTGTTTTAAGAATGTCAAAAGCCTTCCTGTCGAGTACACAGCGACCAGGAAGGCATGGATGACATCGGACATTTTTTGCGGCTGGCTACAGCAGTTGGACCGGCACTTCACGTCGAAGGAGCACAAGATAATTATGGTTGTTGACAACTGCAGTGCCCATAACTGTACAGTCGAACTGAAGAGCATAAAAGTAGTTTTTTTGCCGCCCAACACTACATCTGCTCTTTAGCCGGTGGACCAGGGTATCATTCACTGCGTGAAGTTGAAGTACCGCAAGCACCTGCTAGAGCGAATGATCCTATGCTCAGAAGCTGGAAAGTTGTACCAAGCGACTTACTCGGCACAGTGCACATCATCGCCCACGTGTGGAAAAACACTCCGCCACAAGTCATCGCCAACTGTTTTCGGCACAGCGGTTTTGTGAGGCCCGAGCATGCAGCAGTAGCTGACGATGGCATCGAGGAGGTGTCAGTTGAGTCCGACGACGATGACTTCCCGACTTTCGATGCTGGCCTTCCCACAGATGTGACCTTTCAGGACTACATTGCGATTGATCATGGTGTCACCACGAGTGGTCTCCTGACCGATCAAGAGATTATTAATGATGTCACGGGCGCCCTTGAAGACCACGATTCCGACGAAGAATCATGCGAGAAGATACATCCGCGACCTCATCGCACCTCACGAGAAGTCTCGGAGGCGCTGTTAATATTAGAGGACGCTTGCCTGAACACTCCCGACAGCTTGCGTGCTGTTGGACGTTTGGAACAGTTAAAAAAGTTGTGATGTCAGCTGGAATCTGCGCGAAAATGCAGACGACAATTACAAAATACTTCAACAAATAAAGGTATGCTTCTGCAGCTTGATTTTAAATGTTGTTTTCCCTGTTCATAAGTTAATTCGGCATTCGGGTAAATAGGACAGTTTTCCGGTCCTGTGAAATCCGAATTAACGAGCTTTTACTGTATACGATTACTTGAATATTCAATATATTCCGTAAGCCTGGCTGGCCAGTAATATGCAAAACACATACAATACTTTGAGACTGCACAGTCCGTGCGCAAGGCCATCATGTCCTAGTGCATGACTCTGAATACACAAAGTCTGAATGCCACGAACCTGAAAGCATGCAGAATAAATTGTGATCAAGAAACAGCTTCTGACCACGAAACTTAACTAACGCAAGCCTTTTGTTTGCGCCGCTCGCACAGGCTGCACTTTGTCTCACTTCCTACACATGTAACAGTTGAAGATACACTTGAAAAGAATCGCAGACTGCAATTTGCGAGCAGAAAATGAAAGCGAGCCATTACGAACTGCTAAACCACACACCATGGCCATCACTGAAAACATCGGCGTGCTGCGTCGGCTGTGTAGCGTCGCGGCGCGATGGCTGTGCGGTCCTCGTGGGCTGGATATGAATAGATATGGCTGTACCATTTAGATCGGACGATGGCTAGCACGACCTAGCCTCCTTGTGATGCTCAGAATGCCTGTTTGTGTTAAAATATGTAATTAGAAATATGTAATTAACTTATGGAGTTGAAAATGAAATAAATTCCCAGCCATCAAAACAAATAAAACCTGGCTGCAGATTTCCCTCATTTCCATTATTTCGCCCAGTCAGACAGATTTTTGTCGGCATAAGTTTGCCTTAAAAAAATGAAGTTAACACTTTCGTGACCACGCCTATTCCTATCGATACTATGTTGTCGATATCTACAACTTGAATATTTGTCTTGCTTCAAACGCTTGTGGAGATTTTACGCTCTGCATGCAGCGTGTAAAAAGAAAGTAATTTATCATTTTCGCTTTTGTTTTTCTGTTTTTTCGCTCCGTGGGGATTTTAAAATGCCTTTTTTCAAGCGCTGGTAAATGCGTGTAGTTTCAATCATGACGTCGACGTCGGGTGTGACCACTTCACGAAAACGGCGCATTTTGGGAGGATTCTTGTGCATCTGAGCTGGAATATTCAAATGATGACAAGAGCACAGGCTCGAAAGAGGACATCAAAATTTCCGATTTCAGCACCGACAATGAGAGTTTGTGAAACAGCCCTGGAACATCAGCGGTCGCCTGCCGATAAGTGTGGCATTGTGCTCGGGCCACGTTATAGCCAGCGCATGTTGGTGCAAGTTGATCCTATGTGTTCTGAAAGTTAAGGGCTCTTATCTCCAGAGTGTCCAGATCCTTAGAGTGAGACCACTTTCCAGTGGCAGCGCAGAGAGTGCAGTTTCATGCGCGGAGGCAGCCGGGAGGGAACCTTCGAGCTGCGCTCCGGAGTGCCCCGCAGTGGTTCACAAAAGCTGTCGGTTTTTGTCGGTTTTTTTACTGCTCAAGTTATAAGAGAGTACAAAAAATAAATGCTTTCTGTGAAAAATGGAGAGCAAACCTGCGTTTTTCTGCATCGTGAAACTGCTTAGCATAGCGACATGAAAGACACCACATGTAACGTTATGCGATGTTCACAAAAACGTTTGCATTTACAGGGCTCATACTTACAGGATAATTGCGTGTGTTTTTGTGCCTAAAATGAGTATTTCAAAATTTGTTTATGCTGACCGTGTTCAGAGCAGTGTTGATGGTTTCATCAAATTTCTTTGTTCATGGTACAATTTTTGTTTGCTTGATCATTTCTTTCGTACTATTGTTAATACATTTGTGATTTTAAACTGGCTTTACTTAAAAGATGACTTCTTACTGTACAAACTGACACCATAAACACTGTCATTAGAAACTTCGAGTGTTATAAGATAGCACTTAGCAGTCAAAGATTCAACTTTCACTCAATCCTTGATCATAGGCACTACTTGCGGCCGGCATTTACGCCACCTTTCAACCACACAACCAATCAATTTTTCTCCTACTTTCGCAAACGAGATAGCGGTCGCTCTTCTCCGTTGAATGCACTACCCCGCACTCTACGGGTTGCTAGCCGTTGGCATCATTTCACCAGGCAATCCGAAACCACCAAGTCCCTAGCTATCAAAACCATGCCGACGTGTCCTGCTACCAAACTGTATCTGCGCGAGCTCTCTGAAAACGTAGTCGGATGATTCGGCTGCTCAGGGGCGACATGAATGAACGAACGAAACATTTCGTAAAGAACTTCGCTCAGGAAGCAACATGCAAAAGCTGCGACATGAAACTCCGAGCGCCATCCAGTACGACGACGCCACTTGCAAACCATCTCGAGAACAAGCATTTTTCTTTGCACAGCGTGTTCTTTAAAGATAGTGGGAAGCAAGGACGACCAGAGGGTGCCCAGCCGCTCATCAAAAGTGCACTGAAGTTGGGCAAGGACCTACCGCAGCGCGAGAGAACGGCGATGATGACGATTGCCCGAATGCTGGTGTTCGACCTCCAGCTTTATAGCTGCGTCGAAAATCGGGGTTTCAGAGAGCCGATAAACCACATGCAGAAGTTGTACAAGATACCCAGCCGCACTACCTTTCAAAAATAGTCATCCCGGAGTTGTACAGAGACACAGTTACGGCGGTCAAGGAGCGAATGCATGCGGATTTCTGGGAAGGTGTACACAGTAAAAATTTTTGCACCCAAAGGGTGTAAAAAGGGTGCTTTTACGAGAAAGCACCCTTTGCAACACCCTTTAACACCCATAAATGGTCGATTGAAAAAAAGCACCCTTTTGTTTGGGTGCTTGCCTCGATAGCACCCTAAAATAGGCTCTAAGGGTGCTTTTGTGCCTGAGAAGGGTGTAGGTGCCGATTAATCGGATGGAATATGCAGCATAAGAAGAACACATATTTATAATATTTGGGATTTTACGTCTCAAAAACCTCGATATGATTATGAGGGTCGTCGTTGTGGAAAGCTGCAGATTTTCACCATTTGGTGTTCTTTATTGAGCGCTCATATCGCACAGTGCAAAGGCTTCCACATTTTCGCCTCCGCCCTAATTCGACTGCCACGGCCGGCATCGAACCCGCGACCTTCGGATTGGCGGCTGAGCAGCGCAGCTACTGCACGAATATGTGGACCTTGCGTTAAATGACGGCCTAATTGACTTAGAATGTGTGAAGGTGCTCTCCGAATACAGCAGAATGTCAGCAGAAGCAAATCGCGTTTCATCTATAATGGCAATTAACTGCAATCCATGTTACGAAAGCTTTCCTTAGCGTTGGTTATAAGCTACATGTTTGCTGTGGAATATATACAGGAACATAATGTTCGCCCGAGTATGGGTGTGTGTGCGTGAGCCTGCGCATGTGTTCGCGTGTAAGCGCGATTGTGTGTACACCCGTGCATGTGTGCGTGCGCGTGTGTGTGCGAGTCCGTGCTTGTTTAGCGTGCCTGTGCACATGTGTACGCCCATGCATGCGTGCGTTTACGGTCGCGTGTGTGTGTTGCCGTATGTGTGTATACGTGTATGTGTGTGCGCCTGTGAATAAGTATGCGTGTGTATCAGCCCGTGCGCCCTCAAATTTCGTGTGTGTGTGCGCGGGGGGGCACTGCTTTTTAGTGTTTAAGGTCCCACACCTGTTTAGACTGGGAGTCTATATGGGAGGTGGCTTAAGAAATGGCGGTGGTCAACGCAATGTACACGGACTATTCAGTACATGGAAAACAGCTGCACACTTTCGTACCAAATCATTGCTTACGAACTTGCTGTGGTAGCTGATTAGGTCTGCTGAGGCGCTTCTACGCTCGAAAACGTGGGTTATAACCAATTCACACGGAAAGCTGTCACTGCACTTATGCACAACCATCGTTTATATTAACAACGTTTAACAAGAACGTGCCCTGCCTTTGCTACAGGTGCTTAGCTAGCTCATTGGGCAACCATATGGAATTATGTGCTGATCATGTGGTCATCAAATAGTTTGCTATAACAACCTTGGCACGTTTCGTGGTGCGTGACAAGCCTTGTAATAAACATCCGCGACTGTGGATTAATTTGTTCCAGCTTCGACTACGCATTCAGTGTTTGCGGCACCATACGCGGAATAGACAGACACAGACAATGCGAAAAGAAATTCCTCTGGAAAAAGGTGTGGCGATGCTCTCCCGCTAATGCCACCGAGGACGAAATAATTATTGTTTCTGGCCATTCCATGGTGCACTTTGTTTTCCGCAAGTTTCGCTTCACTATTTTTCGCCCACTGCAATCGCATTCCCTCAAAATACTCAAAGAACCCCAGGCTGGTAAATAACCTGCGTTGCTGTGTGACTGGCTGGGAGGAGAGTTGCCGTTTACAAGGAGTCATTCCGCGCCGAACGGCCGTCCGCCGTATGCGCCATAGCGTTTGCCTTTCGGCGCCGCCTTGGCGGGTTTCCCGCTCCTCCCCTCCCCCCCCTCTCACCCCGGCCAGCGTTGCTCCCACAACGGCGGCGTAGATAAGCGAAGAGTTGCGTCACCGAACACCTGCGTGGACAGCTGCGGCGCCGCCACGCCGCCGCCAGTGCCTCCTCTTTCTCTTTCTCAACGTTGCTCCCTCTGTCTCATCGTCTTTCAAATGCGTTGCGTTGGTCTGGTGTCTTGGTCGCTGTGTGTGTTCTAGCGAACAGGCGCATATTCAATGGTGGTCACGCATGACACCGTGTTCGAAGTGACGCTCGGATTAAGGAATATTCATGGAGTGGCGGACACGGACAACGTGGGCCTGTTAACGGTGAGTGTACTGTTTTCGTAGGTAGTAATCATACAGCGCTAGCTGGGCGCCTTCAGCAGCTCTGCCGAAGTAGGCTGCCAGCCATTTACAACAGCATGCGTTCGCGGGCCTGTTGCAGATGCCCGATTAAACGTGCGACTTAACGAGTTCACACTGCTATGCGCGATGTTGTGTAAGTGCCTGCATCACTCATACAGTGAGTGATGTGATCACTTAACGAGGGCGGGATTAGTTGCTGATCGCACATTGTCTCTACACTGCACAAAGTGATTGATATTGTTTTAAGATGTGCTTTGGGCTACATCGTAATAACATTTCTATTAATACTCAACTGTGCAACGTGCTTCTGTAGGTGTAAGCGTAAAAAAAGAAAGAAAAAGCAAAAATTATGTGCAGAGGCGCACTGTACGAAATGGCTTTTTTTTGCTTAAAGACTATATAGTTGGAGGTGCTGGTATGCCGCGATGCTCCCAGGACGTGCGCCTCGGTCTTTTAAGCTATTGAGGACAAGTATCACCAGCAACAGGGAAAGATCTAGCAGACTTCCAAAGGCGCGTTGTTGTGGCCATCGCCGTGCGTTGTTTTCCCTCGTTTCTGTTTGCTGTTTTCGTGCTTCGCTTTCATCTGCGATAATGTTCGGCGTTATAACAAAATCGAGAGAGTATACGTGACTGTTGGAGCTATGTGCGGTTGCTCTAGCATAAGCCATGGCTGCTGCAACGTAGTCGGTGTCCGCGCGCGTTGCCGCGTTCGAGCGCTCTTACTTGCGTGATTGTGTTTAACTGAGTATTTAGGCACGGGTTACGTTTGTAAATCCCGTAGTCAATAAGCGCTAATAGCGTGCCCCTGATTGCCATCAGAGGATGGGCTTGGTTGTCGAAATATGCCAGACGCTTTTTCTGAAAGCAAGCTTTGAATTTTTTTAAAGAAGTACTTTCATATGTGCAAGGCAGTGCCTATTGCAGGCCCGCAACTCTTTAAAAACTGGACGAGCTATCACATCTTTTATCAAATTACAATGAATTAAGATGATTGAATTATAGATGAAGAATTTCTGTGCTAGATTAGGCGCACAAAACACATGTTCGCAGCCCTACGTCTAGAAAGCAGGCAAATAGGAAGCACAGCGTCAAATTTGGATTAGATTGCATTGACGGAGCGTCTTGTGAGTGTAGAAAGAACGAGAAAATTGTTCATTTTTGATGCCCTTATAGAGGCAGTCAGAATTGCACTGATTGGTGACTTGTAATAATTCCTCAGATTGTTAGAGGCGTGAATAAAGTCAGTAAATCTTTTACTTTTTTTGCAGACCTCTTCGCTAGTGCTACGCCCAAGATCATTTGTTCTCATGTAAAAGAGAAAGCAGAGATGTCTTCACTGTTTGTACATGAAGAGGTGAGTTTTTTGTGCATTTTGATTAATGTTACATGTTCTGAGCGTTGTACTTTAGGAATTGTTTTTCACACTGGCTCGCTACCCTATAAGGAATTTGATTCTTAGGTGAGTTCAGGCTTTCGTAAGTGCCATTTTCGAGCTGTAGTCTTACACTTCACCTCATTTCGGGAATTTGCTGTATGCTGGAAAACTCTTATCTTTATCATACGAAATTATTAGAATGTATGGGTTGTATGCTTCGAGTTCAGTGTAATGTCAATTACACGCCATTTCGAAGGATACACACTACACATTCTTTATATATGGTGCTGCCAGAACAGCACGAACATCCTTTTAAGAGAAGTCATATTTGCTCTTATTACAGGATGAGAGGGTGCCGCTGACGTCCTGCGTAGTCTACCCCGGCCCCAGCCTAGAGCAAGCCTACTTCCTGAACCTCCACATGGATAACCGAAAAATCTCCCGTGTCAGTAATGACGAAGAAGGAGTGACAGAACTGATGAGTTGATTTTTTTATTTTCAACATTGTCTACGGCCGCAAGACCTTTAACAACCACCGTGATTGAGCGGATTTTTCTCGGAGTGAGTTTGGAGTTTATCAAAGAAGTTGTTCAGGCAGTACGACGCTGAAAATTTTAGTGTCACAATGCCTGAACAACTTTTTCTAGTGTGGTCATGGTAGATGAACAAACATTGTTATTTGTGTAAGTTATTTTGCTTAAATATAGCTGGACCATTCCATGCCAAACGTCCCAGCCACTTTGGCGACCATATGAATTGTATTTGAAAAAAAAGTGCTGACTTACTGCGTTGAAAACAGCGAACTGCTAGAATATTTCAGCGAGAAAAAAAAGTTTTGTTCATATCGCTGGCTTATAACTTCCTGGCATAATGCCGTCTGTGTGCTGTTTGTGGAAAATTTCGTTTTAAAAACTACCGCTTATTTTTTCTAAAGCAAATTCGGTTTACCTGTTAAGTAAATGTGCTTCTGTAAGGTATTTGAAGCTCAATAGTAATAGTGCAATTTTTTACCCTCATTCGCTTCCGAAAATAAAGCCAAAATGTGTTATGTTTGCATTTTTATTGCAATATTGCACTTTGTATGAATATCTGAGCAGTGAATATTTACTCCACAGAAGGTATATTTTGAGGAAAAAATATCTCTAGACCTCTCAAGCTGCTGAAATATACGAGAAAATATCACGAATTTCACAAAATTGTGATTTTTGTCCGTATTGAGATGCAATTTGCTCCATGTTGTGATACAATGAAAACTCATCATTATACCTAAATATTAAGAAAATGAACTTCTTTCTGTAATAAAAATCTTATCGCAAAAAGGACAGGAAAGAGCGCTGTCAACTGAATTTTATTGAAGGTTGATTGATTGATTGATTTGTGGGGTTTAACGTCCAATTTGATTGAAGGTGCTACGAGCGTTTTTGTACTGAGCACAGGACCAGGGCTCATCTGCAACAACACATGTGTGACCATGACAAAATAATTTTAACCGAGAAAAGAATACTCTTTTTCGGAAAAGATAAGTGAAGGTGTACTGATGCATTGATCCTTGGCCTTCCTGATAAAGAGTTCTAAAATTTCTCATTTTTCTGCTTGCTTTTTTTTAAAAACCGTGTTTATGAAACCTAGGACTACACTTACATTCTTTACGGTGTCCGGCCATGAGACTACTATAGCTGCTCTTAACATTTAAAGCATGCTGTCTTGCTTGATCATTGAAGCATTGCCCAGTTTGTCCCGTTTACTTTTCCACATGTTAGCGGTATCTTATACACATTAGATTGGCATTCAGTAAACCTATTCTAGTGACGAATGGTGCAAGATTGACTATTCCTGTTGCTGTAAGTACATGCACTTTTGAAAGCTTGCAAGGGGTGGAAAACAACAATGTCATATCTGCTGGCTCTTTTCCTAAAATTGTGAGACACCTTATGTACGTAGTACCGTGTGACATGCAAAGGTGATTGGTCATTCTCTTTTTCTTTTGGTCCTGCTTCCTTTAACTTTACTTTCTGCAGGAGGGTTTAACAAACAAGTGTGATGATGCTGTTGGGGTATTGGCTGGTGCTATCAGCCCAGGAGTGCTAAGAATGTTCTGTCTTTTGATAGTGGGCATTCAAAATTAGTAGAAAGAGGAATTGATACCACATGTACTCAGGCCACCCTTCAGAAGTCATGTTAGCACAAGGGTGAGGTCAGGTATAAAAACCAGATTAAAAGACTAAACGATGCTGTGTATCCTAACAGAATCATCACACCCGTTTGCAAAACCCTCCTGCAGAAAGTAAAGTTAGACAGGACCAACAAAAAATAATGACAAAAACCTTTGCATGTTATACCACATCATGTGTCTCACAATTAAAAAAATAGCCAGCAGATATGATATTAGCGGGTTGTTTTCCACCCCTTGCAAGCTTAAAAAGTGTGTGTACTAAACAGCAACAGGAATAGTCAATCTTGCCCCATTCGTCACGAGAATAGGTTTACTTAATGCCAATTTAATGTTTGTAGAAGTATTTTTCATCAGGTAAACCAATGATCAGTGCATCACTACACGTTCACTTATCCTTTCCGAGAGGGAGTATTCTTTTCACAGTTAAAGATTATTTTGTAGTGCTCACACGTGTCGTCGCGCATGAACACGGTTCTTGTACTCCGTATAAAAGCGCTCGTAGCACATTCATTAAATTCAGTTGACAGTCGGTGCTCTTTCCTGTCCTTTCTGTCTCTTCCGAAAGTTGTCGCGCTGTGACTAGCACACAACCACGATGAACCAACTCTCCCAAATTAAGCTCTTGTTACGTAACACGTAGACCGAGTTTGGTATGAAAAGAAGGAGCGGTGCTTTTAAAATAAAATTTTTCACATACAACACCCAGACGGCAATCCAGGAAGTTCAGAAGGCAGCCACGTGACCAAATATTTTTCCTCTCCTAAATATTCCAGAAGTTCACTATTTTCAATGCAGCACGAGTTTTTCGAATACATTTGAGATGGTTGCCAAAATGGCTGGGACATTTGGCATAAAGTGACCCAGCTGTGTCATTAGCCATAATTATGCATTACCTCTTTTGTTTTTAGTGTGTTTTGACTCAGTTTTGTGTTCGTTTTTAGCTTATTGTATTTCTGATCGTTGTATTAGTTTCTTAAGTATTCGCTAAAGTTATATGTGCAAAAACCCGTACATGTTTGCATGTACATCATTTCTCATAACCAATTGTTATATATCCAGGAATACAAAGCTTAATCCACTGTGATTATATACATTTGAAAACACTATCCATATATATTTTTGTGTGCATCACTTCTTAGGAACGATTGTGTACATGAAGGCGTATATAGTGAAATCATGGTGATTGTATATATTTGAAAGAATCATAAGTATATATATGCCTGTATTTCATTCCTATTAACCGATTGTGTACATGAAGGAGTATTAAACTGGAAACCACTGGGATTGTAGATACTTGAAAGAATTATAGGGATATATTAGCGTATATTTTATTTGTAGTCTCTATGTACTTGAAGCAGTATACTAAACTGAAACCAGTGTAATTGTATGTTGCAAAGAATTGTCAATGAAGTGAAACTGAATAAATATAATAAACATTTGAGGTGTTGCATGTGTAGTGTACGTATACGTGAACGTATATCTGGTGAAAAAGTTGTGTGGCAGAAGAAAAGTTTGTTTTATTTGCCTATTAAATAAACGCAATATGCAAGGGCAGCAAGGCTTCATTTTCTGTAACGCGCATTATGCATATACTGTGAAGTATATATAGATCCAGCACAAGTTCATACACGATGGCACGCGTTTATATTTTTGCCCAGACGCAATGAATGGAGCTCGACAGGTGGCGCACCATTGATAATGAGGACCAGTTTCTTCAAGTAGTGTGTAATCAGTGCATGCTGATATCTGTTAGTGCAGTCTAAAAGAATACTGGCACCCCTGCCATGGGCACTCAACACCCTTGTGCAGCCTTCTCGCACACTCCTCAGAGGGTGCTAAAAAAGTGATGGACATCGAAGGCACCCTTCCTTAAGGGTGTTTTTTTAACACACTACAGTTTTTCACATGTACACCCTATTCTAAGGGTGCATGAAAAAGCACCCTTTCTGGAAGGTGCTGAATTAACACCCTTAGGGTGTCGTCCACGGGACAAGCTCATTTACACCCTTCTGGGTGTAAAAATTTTTACTGTGTATAGTCGATCTTGTTGACAAGCGACATGTGGACGTCAAGGTCTAACCATAGTTATGTCAGCCTCGCCTGCCACTATGTAGCCTCAAACTTCAAAATCAGAAGCCTTGCGTTGAAAAATCGTAGCGTGACCGAGAGCCACACTGCTTGCAACATCCTGGAGCACCAACAAGCAATGATGGATAGCTGGGCGCTGCCAATGCAAAAAGTGCCAGTCCATGTGGCGATGAACATTGCAAGAAACTTCCGCATGGCGCTTAGGGGTATTTCTTGCATGCCAATGCATTGTATGGGCCATACATTGCAACTGTGATGATTGGATGATGATTTGTGGGGTTTAACGCCCCAAACCACTATTTGATTATGAGAGACTCCGTAGTGGAGGGCTCCGGGATACATTGCAACTAGCGATAAAAGATGCTACGGATGAAACAGCTGGAGTGCCGGCCATTCTCAAGAAGTGCCGCACCATTGTTGGCCATTATAAGCACAGTGCCGATGCTACGGCAAGACTGCAGGACTGCCAGAGAAGATTGGAGCTGCCATTCCCTCCAGGTAGAATAGTGAGCATGATATGCTTTCATGTCTTGTGCAGCTGAAGGAAGCCATCTGTTTCGAGCTGGCCACCCGAGACAAGTGTGCCCAACCTGACACCACTGGAGTGGGAAGCTGTGGCTGGGCTCGTCAAAGCTCTTGAACCAATCGCATCGGCAACCAAAGATCTTAGTGGCCACAAGTATGCAGCCTTGTCATCAGTACTATCGTTTTTGTATGGAACACAGATGGTTCTAAAAAACTGCATTACAGCCAACGATGACACTTCAGAGTTTGCTAGAAACTTGTTGAAAAACATGAGGACAAGGTTTCCAGGGCAAGATGAGCAAAAGGAGTGTGTGCTAGCAACCGCCTGTGACCCAAGGTTTAAGAACCTCTTCTGTCCTGAAACGTTCCAGGAATCAAGGCTCTTGGAGCTTGCAAGAATCGAGTTGCAGCTCCCTCCAGAAGAAGAATCAAGTGACTCTGCCAAAGCGATAACATCTACAGTTGTCAAAGAGCGCATCAGCAGTATCTGGGACAGTGTTGAGAAGTTGGCAGTGTCATAAGAAAGAAGACACTGCACTGAAAGAGCCAAGATCCAGGAGTTCAAGCGGTAGCTTCGAGAGCCCACTTGCAGCAAGGACCAAGACCCTCTAGAATTCTGGACAGAAACAGGAAAGACGCGCTTCCCACGATTGTGCAAGATGGCCATGAAATACATGAGCATTCCAGTGTACCAAGTGAAAAGTTGTTTTTGACAGCTGGTAACATTGTTACAGCTTGGAGGGAAAAGTTGACCCCAGATCATGTACAACTGGTGTTTTTGTTTGCATAAAAATTTGTAACTTGTTATTTGGTATTCGATTCGACATTCGGCTTTTTTTTATTCGATTCGGTATTCGATTCGAGACTTACGATTCGGTATTTTCACACCCCTAATATTTTGCGCTTCTCGACAATGCAACCCAGGTAACCGGTGCGTGCATGTAGAGACTTCGGACCTCTGGACGCTTTGGAGGCGCGTACCGCTCACCGTGCAGTTGGGCCAGTCATACATTAAACAGGCTCCGATCGTAAAGTCCCTTCTTCCAAGAATTTCCCCTGAACTAAAGTACCTAGAATACCTAAAGTACCTATAACACCTAAGCCTTTTTGACGGATTATTGAAAATGATTGAGCGTTTGCCACTATTTTCTGCATCGGAGGCGTGCGCGGACTTGGAGCAACGACTGTTTCTTTGGTGATCTGCATTCGTGCCTATCCGTACTGCAAGGCACACTAGGTTGATTTAAGAAGTCCAGATTTCGCAATGCATCTGTCTAGCTTTTACTGTTCTCTTGTGTTGGGCTAATATAATCAAATATACCAAAAAATTCAAGCTCACTGTTATAAAAGCTACTGAAGAAAACTAGAACCGTGCTGGTGGCAAGCACTTCAGCATGAAGTTCTTCAATGTGTGCCGTTCGGTACGAGAGAAAACAGAAGAATGCATGCTTGTAAATACAAGTTTCCTGCCATTGAAGAAGACCTTTTTCAATTATGCACGAAAACACAATGTCGTGGGACCTGGTTTCTTTCAGCATTGTCAAGAAGAGCATCAAGAAAAGGGGGTATTTCGACACACAACGAATGTCGTGGGACCTGGTTTCTCTCAGCGTTGTCAAGAAGAGCATCAAGGGAAGGGGGCATTTGAACACACAACGAAACCGAGGACAACACGCTTTGGGAGGGCATTGGCAGTGGCCATGGTGATCATTCCAAATCAAACCTCTCAGCCAGTAATTCTGACTAGATGCCCCCTGACCGGATATAGCTCATTAAAATACTTGCTGATTTCATTAAATAGACTGTACTGTCATCAGCAAATGTTTGCGGGATCCGCAGTGCGTGGCACAGAGGCGGAAAAACTAGACCTGCTGGATGAACAACTACATGGCTGCGTCACCTAAGGTCACGCACCCAGCACAATTACATCTGCTTAATTTAATAATGGAATATTACCAATTTGCGCAGCAAGAAGCCCTTCTAACGATTACATTCGGCAGGTGCGCATTGTCTAAACTCCCGGTTGCAAATCACCATGGCCGCAGCCGATAGCTTAAACACCTGCCGCATCACGGTAGGCGATGCAGCAATGCAGTTTTTTCTTACTCCGGTACGCACTGCAGATCCTGCAAGCTTTTGTCGCCGCCAGTACACTTACTTGTGTTCCAATTGATTTTTTAATGTATATACTGCGCGTGTTATGACTGTAATCTACTGCACATTATTTCAGATGCCATCGCGGAACCTCCGCATAATTGATGCACTCCCTCTTTGAAGCTCTAAAAATGCAAAAAAAGTTGGCAAATTGTGTCAGTAAGTGTGGCAATATCTCGCCACGAGCATTTTGAATAAGACTTACTACTTGTTAAAAAGCTAGTTTGTGCATTGCTTCACAGATGGCAGCACTAACTGAGCAATTTCTTTTATTTTAAAAGCCAACACAGATATTTCCCGACTTTTGTTCAGATAATGTTCAGTGAAGAGGACGTGTGGATTAGTCGTGCATCATCACACGAAAAAAAAACTTTTGTCATCGCACAGCTCTTCAAGTAGTAATTATTCAGATATCAAAGTTTAATTTCATCATTTGGCATGTCATAGCTGGCAGTCTCTCGTCAATGACATTAATTCACGAGTAGTGAAAGACACTAATACACTTGATTCCGGAAATATCGAACCCGAAGGAAATCACGACATAGTTCGATATATCGGTAATTCAAAGCACAAAATATGCGTGTTGAAGGCCTAAATTAAATCACTTCAGGCCTGAGAAACCGTTGGAAGCGCTAACATAATAGACTACAGTATAACCATCAACAAGATGTGAACTGCAAGTTACCGCACTTTATTTCCCATGAAAATAGTCCGCAAACTTGCCTTGCTTCTCACATGCTGTCAAGTTCCAGTCATCCTCAATATCACTGAAGCTTTCCAAATAAGCAAATTTAGCACCTTTGGCCAACAATGTTCATTGACACAGAACAGCGATGTAAGCTTTCTAGCGCAGCAAAAAGATTGGTTAGCGGCGGCACCAAAGGTGATGGTATATTCATATCCGCACAGGTACGCTTTTGCGACAGCAGTAACAGTAGCCATGATCTCAGCATTAGTGCAGTCAGAAACAGCTACGTGGTCATCTGCCTCGATGAAATCACTCGCTGTCCGAGATGATGCCCACAAAAGCTTTGTCGCAGAATTCGCCGAGCCATCCTGAATTGTCAGTGGTCATGACTGATGACGCACCGAAAGTCGTCAAATGGCCCGCTAGAAAAGTTTACGATAGTGCTTTACTTTACGTCGCTCGAAGCACTTATTGCTACACGCGGGTCAATGTTCAGTCCAACTCCTGAATGTGCATTTATCAGGAACGAGGCGAGAAGTACACAAGTCCAGAAGAGGCAAAAGACAACGTCGAATTCCCACGGTGGACATGTTGGTCATGTTGAGTTCACTTGCGGCTTTGTAGCCGGCAGCTGCTGCTTTCAGCTGCTTTTATGCGAAAAGCTAAAAAAGCGTAGCCTGCAAGACATGAGTTTTAAAACCATCACAAGTAACAAGGTAGCACATCTCGAAGGCCATGCTTTTCAGGCTCGCCTATGCCATTGTGTGCTAAAAATCAAAGATTGGAATGTGAACATTGCAATGCGATCCCAGATTTACTTCCAATTCACATTTGGGTACCCTTGGCAATCATTTTTTTTAACTATGCCCAGGCGTTAAAACCTGCAGATCACACATCAAACATACCAGTGCACTCACAAGTGCTGCGTAATGAACTAGATCAGTGCGATAGAATAATACCACCTTTTCATTACCTGAACCTGCAAGGGCACACGAACTTGGCACAACGCGGCCGAAAATTCATCATTTTTTGCTTAAGAAAATGCGCTTTCTGGGCTTCCGTGGGGCGTTTGATATTAAAGATGCACCGCTGTGTGGGAGTTCGACATACGGGTGCACCGGTTCTGTACTTTTGCATGGGAAATTCAAGGGGACTTCTCAAGAGTTTGATATAGCCAATAATTCAATTATGTCCAAATTTGATGTATCCACGATTGACTGTACCCCATATGACCACACACTTTTGATTTGATATATGCTTCTTTTTTTCATCAACAAACACATGCTTTTTTTAAGCAGGTATCAAGTTGAAAAAAATCACTTTAGACAGAAAAAGCAAAAAGTTATTGGGATAAAAGGAGAACCCACTCACTTGATGGTGTCGCCGAGAGCATCGAACGTGGGCGGCACGTGGGCACCCGCCTTTGGCAGGGCCTCGTTTTTGGCAGAGGCCGTCTCACGGCTTGAGTTGGCACACGCTCCAGCGTGGCCAAACTGCACCTCAGAGGAGAACATGGAGGCGCAGGTTGCCAATGCACCAGGCCACCAGGGGCTTGTTCAGCCGACCCGACTGCAGGGCCTCACACACTTCGTACTCCTCGACACCTCCAACCTCTCCGAGCAGCCTTAGTGTATACCTAACGGCTCGTTTTTCCGTGTTTTGACACAATAAAAATGAGATCTAACAGAGAGTAATTCCAAGAAATGTACAAAGAAAGTTTGAGAACCAATAGAATGTAAATAAGAAGAAAAGCGGGTGAAAAAATAACGAGCTGTGAGCAGGAATCGAACCTACAACCTTCGAATAACGTGTTCGATGCTCTAACCACTGAGCTATCACAGCGGCCTTCCCACCATCCACTTTTTTAGGTTTATATGTGAATTTAGAAGTAAAAGTGCAGTTATCGCCATTTATAAGCCAAGCGACGAGGGTGAAACAGTCTTTTATGCGCATGTGGGGCGTTACGTAGCACGTGAACCTATTATGAGTGGGCGGCTCATTAATAGTCTCTCGCATACAACCTACTGACACCAATTCTGCCAGTACGAGACCCTCGTAATAAATAAGTGTAAGAAGTATATATCTAAGGGCTCACTTTTCCGTGTTTTGACACAGAAAAAATGAGATCTAACAGAGAGTAATGCCAAGGAATGTACAGGAGAAGTAATTAGAACCAATGGAATGTAAATAAAAAGAAACGTGGGTGAAATAATAACGAGCCGTGAGCAGGAATCAAACCTGCAACCTTAGAATCACGCGTTCGATGCTCTAACAACTCAGCTATCACAGCGGCCTTCCCTCTATTCACTTTTTTGGGTTTATATGTGAATTTAGAAGTAGGAGTGTCAGTCAGCGCCATCTATAGGCCAAGCGACGATGATGAAACACTTTTTTATGCGCATGTGTGGTGTCACGTAGCACGTGAACATATTACGAGCGGGCAAGTGATTAATAGCCCCTTGTATACAACCTAATGACACCAAGTCTGCCAGTACGAGACCCTCGTCAATGAATAAGTGAAAGAAGTGTATACCTAAGGGCTCGTTTTTCCGTGTTTGACACAATAATAATGAGATCTAACAGACAGTAATGCCAAAGAATATACAGGGGAAGTTAATAGAACCAACCGATTGTAAATAGGAAGAAAACAGGGTGAAAAAATAACCAGCCGTGAGCAGGAATCGAACCTACAACCTTCGAATAACGTGTTCGATGCTCTAACCAATGAGCTATCAGAGCGCCTTCCCTCCATCCACTTTTTTGGGTTTATATGTGAATTTAGAAGTAGGCGTGTCAGTCAGCGCCATCTATAAGCCAAGCGACAAGTGTGAAACATTCTTTTATGCACATCTATTGCGTCACGTAGCACGTGAAATTAATACGAGTGGGTAGCTGATTATATTCCCTTGTACACAACCTAATGACACCAAGTCTGCCAGTACGAGACCCTCGTCAATGAATAAGTCAAAGAAGTGTATACTTTAGGGCTCGTTCTTCCGTGTTTTGACCCAATAATAATGAGATCTAACAGACAGTAATGCCAAAGATTATACAAAGGAAGTTAATAGAACCAATGGAATGTAAATAAGAAGAAAATTGGGTGAAAAAATAACGAACCGTGAGCAGGAATCGAACCTACAAACTTCGAATAACGTGTTCGATGCTCTAACCACTAAGCTATCACAGCGGCCTTCCCTTCATCCACTTTTTGGGTTTATATGTAAATTCAAAAGTAAGAGTGTCAGTTATCGCCATTTATAAGCCAAGCGACGAGGGTGAAACAGTCTTTTATGCGCATGTGGGGCGTCACGTAGCACGTGAACCTAATACGAGTGGGTAGCTGATTATTATTCCCTTGTATACAACCTAATGACACCAAGACTGCCAGTACGAGACCCTCGTCAATGAATAAGTGAAAGGAGTGTATACCTAAGGGCTCGTTTTTCCGTGTTTTGACACAATATTTATGAGATCTAACAGACAGTATTGCCAAGTAATGTACAGGGGAAGTTATTAGAACCAAGAGAATGTAAATAAGAAGAAAATTGAATGAAAAAATAACCAGCCGTGAGCAGGAATCGAACCTACAACCTTCGAATTACGTGTTCGATGCTCTAACCACTGAGCTATCACAGCGGCCTTCCCTCCATCCACTTTTTTGGGTTTATATGTGGATTTAGAAGTAGGAGTGTGAGTCATCAGAATCTATAAGCCAGGCGACGATGATGAAACACTCTTTTATGCGCATGTGTGGCGTCACGTAGCACGTGAACATATTACGAGCGGGCAACTGATTAATAGCCCCTCGTATACAACATATTGACACCAAGTCTGCCAGTACAAGACCCTCGTTAATAAATAAGTGAAAGAAGTGTATACCTAAGGGCTCGTTTTTCCGTGTTTTGACACAATAAAAATGAGATTTAACAGATAGTAATGCCAAGGAATGTACAAAGAAAGTTTGAGAACCAATGGAATGTAAATAAGAAAAAAAGCGGGTGAAAAAATAACGAGCCGTGAGCAGGAATCGAACATACAACCTTCGAATAACGTGTTCGATGCTCTAACCACTGAGCTATCACAGCGGCCTTCCCACCATCCACTTTTTTGGGTTTATATGTGAATTTAGAAGTAAGAGTGCAGTTATCGCCATTTATAAGCCAAGCGACGAGGGTGAAACAGTCTTTTATGCGCATGTGGGGCGTTACGTAGCACGTGAACCTATTATCAGTGGGCGGCTCATTATTAGTCCCTCGCATACAACCTACTGACACCAATTCTGCCAGTACGAGACCCTCGAAATGAATAAGTGTAAGAAGTATATATCTAAGGGCTCACTTTTCCGTGTTTTGACAAAGAAAAAATGAGTTCAAACAGAGAGTAATGCCAAGGAATGTACAGGGGAAGTTATTAGAACCAATAGAATGTAAATAAAAAGAAATGTGGGTGAAAAATTAACCAGCCGTGAGCAGGAATCGAACCTACAACCTTCGAATAACGCGCTCGATGCTCCAACCACTGAGCTACTACAGCCGCGTTTCCTCGATCCACTATTTTGGGTTTATATGTGAATTTAGAAGTAGGAGTGTCAGTCAGCGCCATCTATAATCCAAGCGACGAGTGTGAAACATTCTTTTATGCACATGTGTTGCGTCACGTAGCACGTGAACCTATAACGAGTGGGTAGCTGATTATTATTCCCTTGTATACAACCTAATGACACCAAGACTGCCAGTACGAGACCCTTGTCAATGAATAAGTGAAAGAAGTGTATACCTAAGGGCTCGTTTTTCCGTGGTTTGACACAATAATAATGATATCTAACAGACAGTAATGCCACAGAATACACAAAGGAAGTTAATAGAACCAATCGATTGTAAATATGAAGAAAAGTGGGTGAAAAAATAACGAGCAGTGAGCAGGAATGGAACCTACAACCTTCGAATAACGTGTTCGATGCTCTAACCACTGAGCTAACACAGCGTCTTCCCTCCATCCACTTTTTTGGGTTTATATGTGAATTTAGAAGTAGGAGTGTCAGTCAGTGCCATCAATAAGTCAAGCGACGAGTGTGAAACACTCTTTCATGCGCATGTGTGTCGTCACGTAGCACGTGAACTTATTACAAACGGGCAGCTCATTAATAGTCCCTCGTATACAACCTAACGACACCAAGTCTGCCAGTACGACACCCTCGTTAATAAATAAGAGACAGAAGTGTATACCTCAGGGCTTTGTTTTCCGTGTTTTGACACCATATTATAAAGGTCCAACAGACGGTAATGCCAAGGAATGTACAAGGAAAGTTTGAGAACCAATGGATCGTAAATAAGAAGAAAAGTGGGTGAAAAGATAACGAGCCATGAGCAGGAATCGAACCTACAACCTTCGAATAACGTGTTCGATGCTCTAACCACTGAGCTATCACAGCGGCCTTCCCACCACCACATTTTTTGGTTTATATGTGAATTTAGAAGTAAGAGTGTCAGTTATCGCCATTTATAAGCCAAGCGACGAGGGTGAAACAGTATTTTATGCGCATGTGGGGCGTTACGTAGCACGTGAACCTATTATGAGCGGGCGGCTCATTAATAGTCCCTCGCATACAACCTACTGACAGCAATTCTGCCAGTACAAGACCCTCGTAATGAATAAGTGAAAGAAGTATATATCTAAGGGCTCACTTTTCCGTGTTTTGACAAAGAAAAAATGAGATCAAACAGAGAGTAATGCCAAGGAATGTACAGGAGAAGTATTTAGAACCAATGGAATGTAAATAAAAAGAAAAGTGGGTGAAAAAATAGCGAGCCGTGAGCGGGAATCAAACCTACAACCTTCGAATAACGCGTTCGATGCTCTAACCACTCAGCTATCACAGCGGCCTTCCCTCCATTCACGTTTTTGGGTTTATATGTGAATTTAGAAGTAGGAGTGTCAGTCAGCGCCTACTACAAGCCAAGCGACGAGTGTGAAACGCTCCTTTATTCGCATGTGTGGCGTCACGTAGCATGTGAACCTATTACGAGCGGACAGCTGATTATTAGTCCCTCGTATACAACCTAATGACACCAAGTCTGCCAGCACGAGACCCTCGTCAATAAATAAGTGAAAGAAGTGTATACCTAAGGGCTCGTTTTTCGTGTTTTGACGCAATAATAATCAGATCTAACAGACAGTAATGCCAAGGAATATACATGGGAAGTTATTAGAACCACTCGAATGTAAATAAGAAAAGTGGAAGAAAAATAACCAGTCGTGAGCAGGAATCGCAACTACAACCTTTGAATAACGCGTTCGATGCTCCAACCACTGAGCTACTACAGCTGCCTTTCCTCTATCCACTATTTTGGGTTTATATGTGAATTTAGAAGTAGGAGTGTCAGTCAGCGCCATCTATAAGCCAAGCGACGAAGTGAAACATTCTTTTATGCACATGTGTTGCGTCACGTAGCACGTGAACTTAATACGAGTGGGTAGCTGATTATTATTCCCTTGTATACAACCTAATGACACCAAATCTGCCAGTACGAGACCCTCGTCAATGAATAAGTAAAAGAAGTGTATACCTAAAGGCTCGTTTTTTTCGTGTTTTGATACAATAATAATGAGATCTAACAGACAGTAATGCCAAAGAATATACAGGGGAAGGTATTAGAACCAACCGATTGTAAATAGGAAGAAAAGTGGGTGAAAAAATAACGAGCATTGAGCAGGAATGGAACCTACAACCTTCGAATAACGTGTTCAATGCTCTAAACACTGAGCTATCACAGCGCCTTCCCTCCATCCACTTTTTTGGGTTTATATGTGAATTTAGAAGTAGGAGTGTCAGTCAGCGCCATCTATAAGTCAAGCGACGAGTTTGAAACACTCTTTCATGCGCATGTGTGGCGTCACGTAGCACGTGAACTTATTACAAGCGGGCAGCTCATTAATAGTCCCTCGTATACAACCTAACGACACCAAGTCTGCCAGTACGACACCCTCGTTAATAAATAAGTGAAAGAAGTGTATACCTAAGGGCTTTGTTTTCCTTGTTTTGACACCATATTATAGAGATCCAACAGACGGTAATGCCAAGGAATGTACAAGGGAAGTTTGAGAACCAATGGAATGTAAATAAGAAGAAAAGTGGGTGAAAAAATAACGAGCAGTGAGCAGGAATAGAACCTACAACCTTCGAATAACGTGTTCAATGCTCTAACCACTGAGCTATCACAGCGCCTTCCCTCCATCCACTTTTTTGGGTTTATATGTGAATTTTGAAGTAGGAGTGTCAGTCATCGCCATCTATAAGCCAAGCGACGAGGTTGAAACACTCTTTTATGCGCATGTGTGGCGTCACGTAGCACGTGAACTTATTACGAGCAGGCAACTTATTAATAGCCCCTCGCACACGACCTATTGACACCAAGACTGCCAGTACGAGACCTTCGTTAAGAAATAAGTGAAAGAAATGTATACCTAAGGGCTCGTTTTTTCCATGTTTCGACACATTAAAAATGAGATCTAACAGAGAGTAATGCCAAGAAATGTACAGGGGAAGGTATTAGAACCAATGGATTGTAAATAGAAAAAAAGTGGGTGAAAAAATAACGAGCCGTGAGCAGTAATTGAACCTACAACCTTCGAATAACGCGTTCGATGCTCTAACCACTCAGCTATCACAGCGGACCTTCCCTCCATCCACTTTTTTTTGGGTTTATATGTGGATTTAGAAGTAGGAGTGTCAGTCATCGCAGTCTATAAGCCAAACGACGAGGATGAAACACTCTTTCATGCGCTTGTGTGGCGTCACGTACCACGTGAACATAATACGAGCGGGCAACTGACTAATAGCCCCTCGTACACAACCCATTGACACCAAGTCTGCCAGTACGAGACCCATGTTATTAAATAAGTGAAAGAAGTGTATACCTAAGGCTTCTTTTTCCGTGTTTTGACACCATACTATAGAGATCCAACAGACAGTAATGCCAAAGAATATGCAGGGTAAGTTATTAGAACCAATGGAATGGAAATAAGAAGAAAAGTGGGTGAAAAAAAAATTGCCCGCAGCTTCCCTCGGGGGAACACTGAGGAGGATGCTGGACAAACCAACGGACGAGCGGCAACTGAGCGAGCGAGCGCCGACCTTGAGTATATATACAGCGCGACAGGCGCATGCGCTGTCAGCTGTCGAATGTTCTCGAAGGAGAAGCGCGCACGCGGCACAGATGGCGACGGCGCGACGGCGCATGCGCTGTCAGCAGTCGAATGTTCTCGAAGGAGAAGCGCGCGCGGCACAGATGGTTGGCGACGGCGCGACGGCGCATGCGCGCGCGTCAGCTGTCGAATGTTCGAGAAGCGGTGCGGACGGCGCGGACGGCGCACTACAAGGCGCGAGTATAAGATGCTTCCGCATCTAATATAACGAGCCGTGAGCAGGAATTTAACCTACAACCTTCGAATAATGTATTCGATGCTCTAACCACTGAGCTATCACAGCGGCCTTCCCTTCATCCACTTTTTTGGGTTTGTATGTGAATTTAGATTTAAGAGTGTCAGTTATCGCCATTTATAAGCCAAGCGACGAGGGTGAAACAGTCTTTTATGCGCATGTGGGGCCTTACGTAGCACGTGAACCTATTATGAGCGGGCGGCTCATTATTAGTCTCTCGCATACAACCTACTGACACCAATTCTGCCAGTACGAGACCCTCGTAATGAATAAGTGAAAGAAGTATATATCTAAGGGCTCACTTTTCCGTGTTTTGAGACAGAAAAAATGAGATCTAATACAGAGAGCAATGCCAAGAAATGTACAGGAGAAGTAATTAAAACCAATGGAATGTAAATAAAAAGAAAAGTGGGTGAAAAATTAACGATCCGTGAGCAGGAATCAAACCTACAACCTTCGAATAACGCGTTCGATGCTCTAACCACTTCAGCTATCACTGCGGCCTTCCCTTCATTTACTTTTTTGGGTTTATATGTGAATTTAGAAGTAGGAGTGTCAGTCAGCGCCTACTACAAGCCAAGCGACGAGCGTGAAACGCTTCTTTCAATCGCATGTGTGGCGTCACGTAGCACGTGAACTAATTACGAGTGGGCAGCTGATTATTAGTCCCTCGTATACAACCTAATGACACCAACTCTGCCAAAACGAGACCCTCGTTAATAAATAAGTGAAAAAAGTGTATACCTAAGGGCTCGTTTTTCCGTGTTTTGACTAAATAATAAGATTTAACAGAGAATAATGACAAGGAATATACAGGGGAAGTTATTAGAACTATTGGATTGTAAATAAGAAGAAAAGTGGGTGAAAATATAACCAGCCGTGAGCAGGAATCAAACCTACAACCTTCGAATAACGCGTTCGATGCTCTAACGACTGAGCTATCACAGCGGCTTTCCCTTCATCCACTTTTTGGGGTTTATATGTGAATTTAGAAGTAGGAGTGTCAGTCAGCGCTTCTATAGGCCAAGCGACGAGTGTGAAACACTCCTTTATGTGCATGTGTGGCGTCACGTAGCACGTGAACTTATTACGAGCCGGTAGCTGATTAATAGTCCCTCGTATACAACCTAATGACACCAAGTCTGCCAGTACGAGACCCTCGTCAATAAATAACTTAAAGAAGTGTATACCTAAGGGCTCGTTTTTCGTGTTTTGACGCAATATAATCAGATCTAACAGACAGTAATGCCAAGGATTATACATGGGAAGTTATTAGAACCACTCGATCGTAAATAAGAAGAAAAGGGGAAGAAAAAATAACCAGCCATGAGCAGAAATCGAACGTACAACCTTCAAATAACGTGTTCGATGCTCTAACCACTGAGCTATCACTGCGGCCTTTTCTCCACCCACTTTTTTGGGTTTTATGTGAATTTAGAAGTAAGAGTGTCAGTTATCGCCATCTATAAGCCAAGCGACGAGTGTGAAACACTCTTTCATGCGCATGTGTGGCGTCACGTAGCACTTGAACTTATTACAAGCGGGCAGCTCATTAATAGTCCCTCGTATACAACCTAATGACACCAAGTCTGCCAATACGAGACCTTTGTTAATAAATAAGTGAAAGTAATGTATACCTAAGGGCTCGTTTTTCCGTGTTTGGACACAATAAAAATGCGATCTAACAGAGAGTAATGCCAAGGAATGTACAGGGGAAGTTATTAGAACCAATGGAATGTAAATAAGTAGAAAAGTGGGTAAAAAATAGCCAGTTATGAGCAGGAATCAGACCAACAACCTTCAAATAACGTGTTCGATGCTCTAACCACTAAGCTGTCACAGCGGCCTTCCCAACATCCACTTTTTTGGGTTTATATGTGAATGTAAAAGTAGGAGTGTCATTCATCGCCATCTATAGGCCAAGCGACGAGGTTGAAACACTCTTTTTTGCGCATGTGTGGCGTCACGTAGCACGCGACCTTATTACGAGTGGGCAACTGATTAATAGACTTCGTACACAACCTATTGACACCAAGTCTGCCAGTACGAGACCCTCGTTAATAATTAAGTGAAAGAATTGTATACCTAAGGGCTCGTTTTTTCATGTTTTGACACAATAAAAATGAGATCTAACAGAGAGTAATGCCAAGGAATTTACAGGGGAAGCTATTAGAACCAATGGAATGTAAATAAAAAGAAAAGTGGGTGAAAAAATACCGTGCCGTGAGCAGAAATCAAACCTACAACCTTCGAATAATGCGTTCGATGCTCTAACCACTCAGCTATCACAGCGGCCTTCCCTCCATCCACTTTTTTGGGTTTATATGTGAATATAGAAGTAGGAGTGTCAGTAATCGCCATCTATAAGCCAAGCGACGATGATGAAACACTCTTTTATGAGCATGTGTGGCGTCACGTAGCACGTGAACATATTACGAGCGGGCAACTGATTAATAGCCCCTCGTATACAACCTATTGACACTAAGTCTGCCAGTACGAGACCCTCCTTAATAAATAAGTGAAAGAAGTGTATACCTAAGGGCTCGTTTTTCCGTGTTTTGACACAATAAAAATGAGATCTAACAGAGAGTAATGCGAAGAAATTTACAGGGGAGGCTATTAGAACCAATGGAATGTAAATGAGAAGAAAAGTGGGTGAAAAAATAACGAGCCGTGAGCAGAAATCGAACCTACAACCTTCAAATAACGCGGTCGATGCTCTAACCACTGAGCTATCACAGCGGCATTCCCTCCATCCACTTTTTTTTGGGTTTATATGTGAATTTAGAAGTAGGAGTGTCAGTCAGCGCCATTTATAACCCAAGCGACAAGTGTGAAACACACGTTTATGCAAATGTGTGGCGTCACGTAGCACGTGAACTTATTACGAGCGGGTAGCTGATTAATAGTCTCTCGTATACAACCTAAAGACACCACGTCTGCCAGTACGAGACCCTCGTTAATGTATGAATGAAAGAAGTGTATACCTAAGGCCTCGTTTTTTTCGTGTTTTGACACAATAATACTGAGTTCTAACAGACAGTAATGCCAAGGAATGTAAAGGGGAAGTTATTGTCCCCAACGTAATGTAAATTATTTATTTATTTATTTATTTATTTATTAGTATACCCTCGAAACCCAGAGGGTGTTACAGAGGGGGTGGGTACAATATGAATGTGGCAAAAAAATAATAACAACAGTGAAGGAAATACAACAAATAATAGTTAAAACAGAAAAAAAACAAGACACGAAAAACGAAAAACAGTGTGCAGTTACGCCATAATGTGTTTCGACACTGCGGATTTGAACAGCCCTTGATCCTTAGTGGCAGCAATGGAGGGGGGAAGGCGGTTCCAGTCCCTGCTTGTCTTCGGAAGAAAAGACTGCAAAAAAAGGTTGGTGTGGCAGAAAAGAATGGCTACTTTATTCTGATGGTCAACACGGGATGAGGTGTATGCAGGTCCTGAGATAAATTCCTCTCTAAGTACTTGATTATGAAAGAAAATTTTATGAAAGAGCGACAGACGGAAAATTGTTCTTCTCGTGACCAGATCTGGGAGTTCAAGAGTAGATTTCATTAAGGTCACACTGGCAGTACGAGCATAGTTGTTATGAATGAAGCGGGCTGATCGGTTTTGGACAGCTTCTAAGGCTTCAATTAATGTCGATTGAGCAGGGTCCCATATGGCAGACGCGTACTCGAGTTTTGGTCGGACTATTGTTTGGTAAAGCTGCAATTTGAGGTGTGTTGGTGCTTGGCGAAAGTTTCTGCGGAGGTAACCAAGAGACCGGTTAGCGTTGTTGATAATGTAGGTAATGTGAGAATGCCACGATAGATCATTTGTTATGTGAACTCCAAGGTATTTGTAGCTACTAACCTGCTCTGATCTAGCTCCATTTAATGTGTAGTTGAAAAGCTTCGGAGTGATAGAAGAACGTGTGATTGTCATGCTTTTACACTTAGTAACGTTAAGGTTCAATAGCCACGTATTGCACTAGTCAGAGACGCGATTAAGATCACCTTGAAGAAGAACGTTGTCGTCTTCGTTAGTTATTCTGCGGTACAAAACGCAGTCGTCAGCAAACAGTTTTATGCATGACTTAATGTTACTTGCTAGATCATTGATGTAGACTAAAAGGAGTAAAGGACCTAAAACAGAACCTTGCGGTACGCCAGATCTTACTGCACAGGGATTTGAGGAACAATTATTAGCGAATTAGAAGAAAAGTGGGAGAAAAAATAACGAGCCGTGAGCAGGAATCGAATCTTCAACCTTCGAATAACGCTTTCTATGCTCTAACCACTGAGCTATCACAGTGGCCTTCACTCCATCCACTATTTTGGGTTTATATGTGAATTTAGAAGTGAGAGTGTCAGTCAGTGCCATCAATAAGTCAAGCGACGAGTGTGAAACACTCTTTCATGCGCATGTGTGTCGTCACGTAGCACGTGAACATATTAC
>WOVY01007953.1:0-29794 GCA_013436015.1 Rhipicephalus annulatus
TGATGATGATGATGATATATGGTGTTTTTTGGCGCAAGGGCCATTTGATGGCCAAAGAGCACCAGTTCATGGGATAAGGAATGTGGACAATGATTGTGATTAGCGGCTGTATAAGGGCCATAAGATTTCTTGCGGTAAGGCGGGTAAAACATACAAGTAATAAAATCATGACCACGCCGTGAAAGGTGTGTGTGGTGCAAATAGATGACAAAGGTTGGTCATAATAAAAACGATGGTGGACATGTATGGCATTAGCACAAGTGCCTCACTCGTTCGTACCCTTGCGTCCAAGGGCCCCGAGGCAAGTGCTTTGTTGTGTAGCCACCGCAGCGAAAACCTCTCTAGAGAGGTCGTGCTACGGAATGCCCGGGTATAAGATATGAAAATTATGAATTTTTTTAAAAACGCTAACAATAATTTATAACTAAAAAGCGGTTCCCTACCAACGAACATTGCAGGGTGTAAGGTATATGTTGTCGGTAGGGTAACGGAAAATGCTGTTTTCTTAGAGATTCTAAGCGTTTGCACTGAATTAACATGTGAACGACTGTTAATGCTTCACCACATCTGTCACACAATGGTGGATCGCCACCGGACAAAAGATATGTGTGTGTCGTGTATGTGTGTCTTATCCTGAGTCTCGTTAGTATTACCTCTGTATGACGTAATTTTTGATACTGGCAGCCAATTACCAAGGTGTGGCTTAATAATGTGTAGTTTGTTTTGTGTGTGTGTATCCCACTTGCTCTGCCAGTATACCCTGAGGTTTCGTTTGAGAGACGGCTTAAGATCAAGGGCCGGGATCGATATGGGTGTAGGGGCAGTGCTTTTAGTGAACGGATGCAGCGAGCTTATTCGCCCTCACGTTGCCTTGAATCTCTCGGTGCCCTGGCACCCAGCACACTACAACATGTTGGTTGAGTGTGTGGAGTGTGCATAAAATGGAGTAAAGTGAGACGAGGATCGGTTTTTTTTATTTTTAAGACTTTGCAGAGTCGTTACCACACTGAGGGAGTCTGTATAAATTACTGCTTTTGTATTTGTAATTGTTTGATGTGTTTAGCTACCACAAGTATCGCGTAAGCTTCCGCTGTGAAAATACTTGTGCCTGGATGTAGAGGGCCAGCATCTGAAAAGGATGGGCTGACAGCAGCGTAGGACACGGGGGAGTTGGAGGTTGGAGGCATCTGTAAAAGAACTCAGGACGTGTGTACTTGTGTTGAAGTTCCAGGAAGTATGTTCAGATATGGCAATAGGCGCATGTTTTGTAACTTCTAGAAAGGACACATCGCATTCTACAGTCTTCCATTGCCACGGTGGCGGATATGCTACAGGAGCCAATAATCTGTGTTCAAGTGAGACTCCTGTTTCCTCAGCTAGACTTTTCAGGCGAACTGAGAAGGGCTGCCTCATCGAAGGCATGTTTTGAAACAGAATTGAGCTCGACAAATCATCAATAGTAAAGTATGAGGGGTGCTTCTTATCTGCTTTCAGCTTAAGGAAATAAACAAAGGACATGTAAGTTCTCGGCAGATGAAGCGACCACTCATTTGACTCAAGATAAAGGCTTTCTACGGGGCTGGAGCGAAAAGCACCCGTAGAAAGGCGGATGCCCAAATGATGCACGGGGTCCAGCATCTTCAAAGCACTTTGAGTTGCAGACTGATAAACAACGGCCCCATAATCTAAGCGGATGCGAATGAGGCTTCGATACAGATTTATGAGGCATTGCCTATCACTACTCCAACTAGTACGTGACAACACTTTATAACATTCATGGCTTTTAGACATTTTGTTTTTAAATACTTGATGTGGCGGTACGAAGGTCAACTTGTTGTCCAAGATTAAGCCTAAGAATTGATGCTCGGCTTTGACGGACAGAGGTTGCCCGTTCAGTCGAATGTCAGGTTTCGAGCGCATGCCTCTCTTTCGAGAGAACAAGACTCACGTGCTTTTTTGTGGGTTAAGTCGAAATTCGTTTTCATATGCCCATTTGGAGACCTTGTTTAAACCCAGCTGAACCTGTCGTGCACACATTGCCAAGTTGCATGACTTGAAGCCAAGCTGGACGTCATCGACATATGTGGAATAGAACATGTTGCGGGGCATGGACAGGTGCAAGGAACTCATTTTAATAATAAAAAGTGTACAACTAAGTACAACCACCTTGCGGTCTCTCGTTTCTTGCACAGATGTTTGCGAGAGAATACTGCCCACACGACACGGATTTTCCGATTGGACAAGTAACTCTCAATTATGGAAAGCATTTCTACCGCGCACGTCCAGGTGAGACAAATCTCTTAATATGCCAAAACGCCATGTTGTGTCGTAGGCCTTCTCGATATCGAGAAACACTGAGAGGAAGTAATTGTTTGTGGACGAAAGCGTTCTCGGATCTGTGCCTTGATACGCACCAGATGGTCGGTGGTGGATCTACCCTCTCGAAACCCACACTGAAATTGGTCGAGCAGATTGTGTGTTTCAAGGAAATGTAAAAGTCGGTGGTTGATCATTTTTTCAAAAAGTTTACAAAGGCAGCTTATTGGTGCAATGGGCCTATAACTTGAAACTGAAGAAGGGTCCTTGCTTTGTTTCAAATAGGGATAACAGTAGCCTCTTTCCAGGAAGCAGGGGATGGTGCCTGAAAGCCAGATAGCTTTGTATAGAGAGAGTAAAGTTTTTCGCGTTTTTGAGCGGCAGGTTTCTCAACATTTCATATGTGACACGGTCGTAGCCTGGAGAAGAATTACTTCAAGAGTTTAGTGATATTTGTAGCTCAGCTAAGTTGAAAGGTTGGTTTTATGCCTAGTAATTTGTGCACTTGAATTCTAGTTTCTGCTTTTCTATCTTTGCTTTGTATCTTTGAAAAGTTTCAGTGTAGTGTGACGAGCTAGACACCTGCTCGTAGTGTGCACCGAGGAAGTTCGCTTGATCTTCCAGGCTGTCACCCTGTGTGTTTACGAGTGGGAGTGAGTGTACTTGTCTTCCTGCTACCCTACAAACCATGTTCCAGACTTTAGCCTCTTATGTATATGAATTTATCCCTGATAAAAACTTCTGCCAGCTTTCTTTTCTGGCCAGCTGACGCGTTCTCCTGCCTCGAGATTTTATTTTCTTAAAGCTCTCAAGGTTTTCCGCTGTCGGCGAGTTCCACAGCAACCTCCATGCCCTGTTCTGTACCTTTCGCGCATTCTGACACTCAGTGTTCCACAACGTAACGTGTCGTTTGCCGCACAGTCCAGATGTTTTTGGAATGCACTTGGTTGCTGCGTCAGTAAGAAAAGCCCTCAAGTACTGCTTAGCTTCATCTATGCCTAATCCGCATATGTCAGTCCAATTTAAGTGAGTAAGCGTTTGAAAAAGTTCCCAGTTGGCTTTGTTTACCAGCCATTTGGGAACATGTGGAGGACATCCATTTATTATTGGTGTACTCAAAATTAAAGGGAAATGGTCACTTCCGTATGGATTATATATGACTTTCCACTGAAGTATTGGTACAAGTGAAGGAGACGCAATACTGAGGTATATGAAAAAGTAAGTTTTGTTGGCAAGGTTATAGTATGTTTCCTCTTTCCTATTCAGCAGACAAGCACCCGATGAAATGAGGAATTGTTCAATGAGACGACCTCGTGCATCACAGCGAGAATTACCACGCAGACCATTATGTGCGTTCAGGTCCCCAAGGACCAGATAAGGTTCAGGTAGTTCGTCTATTAAAGATTGGAATTGAAGTTTTCAAGACGGTGGTGCGGAGGTGTGTACAAAGAGCAGACTGTGACAAGTTTGTTTAGAATAACTGCTCGAACAGCCACCACCTAGAGGGATGTTTGAAGGAGTAATTGTGTACATGCTATACCTTGACTAACTATAACCGCTACACCACCGGATGGTAGCATGGCATCATCTTTATCCTTTTAGAAGATTACGTAGTTACGTAAAAAGTTTGTGTTTGTTGGTTTTAAGTGTGTCTCTTGTACACACAGCACTCTAGGATTGTGTTCATGGAGGGGTTATAGTAAGTCATCAAGGTTTCGAAGAAGGCCTCGGATGTTCCACTGTAATATTTCTGTTTGCATAATAAAAGAAGAGATGCTGCTGTGTGTACAGAGATATTCCTGTGTTAAAGTGAGCTTGTTATTTCAGGTGGCAGGACGGTCGTCCGGCCCCATTATTGGTTTTTTATTTTTCTTAGCGCGCTCCAAGGAGGCACGCCGCTCTTTCGGTACCAAGGGTACCGTTGTATCCATTGCCTCCTCAGAGGCACTGGATGCCCACACATGCGAGCTGGTGGTTCAGATTTTAGGCCTCGCCTGGTGAGGTGAGGCCTTGAGACCAGAGGACCCTGGAGTCTCCGGCCTCAATTTGCTTGGAGGCGGAGTAGACTGAACTACTGCCGCCTTGGGGGCAGGCGCCACAGCCGATGGCTCGCTCTGTGCTGGCCGAAGGGGTGGCGAGGGCTGGTGCGGCGTTGCCCCCTGACGCGCCACATCAGCATATGTTGCGCCGTAAAATGGCGGCACTCTTTGTCTTGCTTCTTTGAGTTTGATGTTTTCTTTGACGTTAAGAGTGATTATTTCTTTTTCTTTCTTCCAGTTAGGTCACGAACGCGAATAGGCGGCGAGCTCCCCGTCACAATTCACGCATTGAGGCGTAGTTACACAGTTATCAGATGGGTGGCCGTGACTACCACATCTTGCACAAGTTTCCTGACCCCGGCAGTGTTGCGAGCCATGACCAAATCGTTGACATTTATAACACCGTCTTGGATTGGGAATGTAGGGACGGACAGATAGTGTGATGCAGCCTGTGTCTATAGATGAAGGCAGTGTGCTAGATGCGAGGGTGAGTATTAAATGTTTGGTAGGTATTTCTTTGTTGTCGCGTCTGATGACGGTTGGTTTCACATCTGTGACATTTTGCTTTTTCCACCCTTCAAGCAGTTCCTGTTCAGACATTTCAAGAAGGTCTGCTTCTGAAACAACTCCGCGCGAGGTGTTAATTGATCTATGAGGTGAAACAGATACTGGGATATTACCAAATGCTACGAGACTACCAAATTTTTCATAGTGGTGTTTTTCAGGCAGCTCAAGGAGAAGGTCTCCGCTAGCCATCTTTGTAACCTTGTATCCTGGGCCAAAGACCTTAGTCAGAGATTTAGCAAAAGAAATGGCGATATGACTCTGGCTTGTTTTGTTGGGTTTTCGCTGTGCACAACATGGAATTTGGGAAAGCATTGTCTGGGTTGACTGAAAATTGATATGTCATAGGTGCGTCCCATCTTAGGCGGAAGACAATCTAGGAGACGGGAAAATGCAGGTGTTCCCATAGTAGTGTACTTTTTTTCGGCAGCAATGGCGACCACCCACCATGAAGTCCAACCAGGGGACGCTGAAGCACTTAATAGCATAAGGCTGCAGACGCCAGCCGTACATTGCCACTATAACCGAATATAACTACTCAAGGTTGAGTAATTACACAAGGTTAACCCTTGCCGCCAAGAAAAATCGGAAGTAAATGGAAGAGAGAAGAAGACAGGATAGATTTAAAGACGAGAAAAGACTAACATGTAGGAAGAGAGAGATATGAAAAGGCGACTGCCGATTTCCCCTGGGTGGGTCAGCCCAGGGGAGCCGTCTACCTGAAGCCGGGGCCAAAGGGGTGTGTTGCCTCTGCCGGGGGTCCTTATAGGTCCAATAACCCAGCATTGGCTCAAACCCCAGGATCCCCTTTTCCCCGGACACGGCAAAGCCACGCACGGCTAGGCGTGGGAGGGAGCCAAAACTCCCCCATTAGCTCGGGTCCGTGGTGTCGCTACACACCAAACTCCTGCTTGCACAGGCGCCCCTGCGGGGGCTTAAGCGTTGATTACTTTGCCGAACGACAGAGAGCCAACCCTGATATCAAAAGCCTGGTGTAATACCTCGAAGGAAAAGCTATCGTTGTTCCACAAGTATTCATGCTATGACTGTCGTCCGTTTCTTGCTGAACGGCATGCGCATCAAAAAAAAAACTTCTCGCCACATCGGGCCAACTAACTCTTAGTACTACCTTCGGCGTTGCATCCATAATTTCTGGATGATCTGCATGATAACCCGACGGCTGGACACCTTGGGTTTTCCTGTCCACAGACAAGATTAAAAAAATGTACTACTGGCCCCACCTGACAAACGACGTAACCTGGTATGCAGAATTCAGCATAGACTGTCAGTGACGCAAGCACCGCCGACAAGGCCAGCAGGCTCTCTTCACACAATCGAATCACCTCGCCGACCATTCCAACAAGTTGAGATGGACCAACTGGAGCCGTTTTCGATGCCGGATTCTGCAAACAAATTTATTGTTATAGCTGCTGACTGCTTTACCGCCTACGACAAAACAAATGGCCCACTCAAAGGTAGTACCGAAGAGGCAGCCGAGTTCTTCATTGCGAATACTGTCCTTCGTGATGGTGCCCCAGATGTTCTCATCACCGATAGGGGTACGGCTTTTGCAGCTGATTTTACTGAGGTGATATTGACACATAGCCAGACAAGCCACCATTACAAAACCGCCTACCACACACAGACAAATGGTCTCACCTGGACAGTAAACAAGAGAATCGCCGACATGCTGGCCACGTACGTCAACGTCCAACCCAAGACGCGGAATGCCATCCTTCCGTACGTGACCTTTCCATACAACACGGCCTTGCAGTAGACGATCCAAAAGCCACCGTAAAAGTTGGTCTACGGAAGGAACACGCCAACGACGCTTGACGCATTGCTGCCTAACGTCGTTGACGAAAAAAAACCTCGACGTGACTGTCTAGCTTCAGCGTGCTAAAGAAGCTCGTCAACTCGCCCACCTGCGAATCACAAATCAGCATACGACAGACCGCCATCGTTGCAATCTTTGGTCGCGCTTCCTAGAATACCAGCCCGGTAGTCGTTTATGGCTATGGGCGCCGATAAGCCGACGTGGACTCAGTAAACCACATCTGCGACTGTACTTCGCACCATACAGTGTACTATGACGTCTTGACCCACTTGACTACCAGGTTGTCCCCGACGGCATTACGAACTCTCAACGGTGCCGATCGTCACATGAAGTCGTCCATGACATGCGTTTCAAGTCGTTTCATGTGAGTTGACGAAGAAAAAAGTGCATTTCCTTGTTGTTGTTTATATTGGCACAGAACAGCCGCTGCAGCCTTTCTGCGTGAAGGAGAAAGATGACGAAGGTGCTGGTTGTTGATGAACTGGTGCCATCTTTTTTGCTGAGCTTTGTGCATTGCTTGTGAATAGATAAGTTACTTGTAACTATATTGGCGGAGGGGGACGACTCCCGTACCTCGATGAAGACGCACAGCAGTCGCCACACCAGAAATTCTTCGGCTACTTCAACTGCCAGTACCTCATCACCACCGGCCTCTCCAGCCGAGTGGACAACCTACGTCACCCTGCCGCCCTTGGGGGATCCTGGCACTTTCTCCGCTGACGGTACCATCGACGTTGACTGCTGGCTGCAGCGGCACGAGCGCGTCAGTGCTGTCCATCGCTGGGTACGCACGCTCATGCTCGTGAATATTCGGTTCTACCTCAACGGTACGCTGCGGACATGATTGATTGATATGTAAGGTTTAACGTCCCAAAACTACCATATGATTAATATAGACGCCGTAGTGGAGGGATCCGGAAATTTCGACCACCTGGGGTTCTCTAACCTGCACCCAAATCTGAGCACACGGGCCTACAACATTTCCGCCTCCATCAGAAATGTAGCCGCCACAGCCGGAATTCAATCCCGCGACCTGCGGGTCAGCAGCCGAGTACCTTAGCCACTAGACCACCACAGCGAAGCACGCCGAGGACATGGTTCAAAAGAAGTCAATTCGAAATCACGAGTTGGGATTTCTACAAAACAAAGATACGTGATCCTTTTGGTGAATCATATGGTCGTCAGCTCGCTGTCAAGAAGACTCGCCAATCGCACCGGTATGTCTACTGAATCGTACGCCTCATGCATTGTTAACATTATTGCGCTTTGTAGCAAGGTCTACCAGCGCATGTCTGAAGACGAGAAAGTTAATCCTCAAGGGAATTGCTGACGATGCCTTCAACCAACTGGTTTTTGATAATGTCACGTCCATTCATACGATCCTGACAGAGTGCCATCGTCTAGAACCGCTGCGTCCCCCACAGCATCACGTGGCTGCCGAACACTCCAGTTACTTCCTCATGCAATGATGTCATTCATCAGGTTCTCCAATGTGACAACCTCACCCGCATCATTTATTGTGACGCCGAGGCAGCCCAGCCAGTCGTCACTCCATTTCCATTTTCCGATCCTTCACCCACCATGATCTCATTGATACAAGCTGTCATTCGTCAAGAATTATCGAACGTTGTCCTACATCCTGTTGAAGCAGTCTTCTCTGCCGAGCCTTTTTATCGCCGTCCTTCCGCTGCTCGCTTTGGTTCCAACCATTCTCGACAACGCAATTTGGCCGAATGGCGTACCCTGGACGACAAGCCTATATGTATTAAACTGCCGACGCGTTGGTCATATCACTCGCCAATGCCGTGATCACTTGGCTTCACCGGCACACATTGGGCCTCCCCCTCAGGTAGCTTCTGTCCAGCAGTCATCCTCAGCATTTCATTTTGATTCTCCTATGCCAACCACATATTCTGATTCTGCCGCACCTCTGACGAGACCTCGCTATGCCTACTCACCATCCCCTGCTCGCCGTCTATCTCGTTCACCCCCGCAATGTCGTCCTGCCTCGCCGGCCTATTCGCAGTGCCGCCAACTGCAAAACTGGGCAAGGCAACTTCTGGATGTAGAGTTGCATGGACGACAACCTCTGCAAGAAATCCTCATGTAGCATTACCGGTCACCCGGAATCTTTTGAACGTTACTTTAGAAAATGTACCTGTGCACGCGTTGGATGATACCGGCGTGCATGTGTCCGTCATAATTGCTGGTCCTTGTCGCGGACTCAAGAAAGTAGTCGCACCCGCCTTAAACTGAGCCGTTCGTTTCACCGACGGGGGAACTGCCGCCATTATTGGCATGTGCTCTGCCTATGTGAATATTGCCGATAGAAGCACTGCTGTTCTGTTCACCGTTATCGAAAATTTTTCTCATAATCTAATTGTAGGTATTGGCTTTCTAACCACTCACTCTGCCCTTAAAGACTGTTCTGCCGACTGTCTTGATCTTGAGATGTCTCTACTTTTCCATACGACCGACCCATCTCAGAGCCGTCTTTGCTGCATCGATTTCGTACTCCTTCCGCCTAAACCACATCGACCTCACCTCTACACCACCTGTACCGGATGGTGATCACGTGGTAGCACCAGATCATGCCGTGATGCTTACGCGTGCCGCCGCTGTTCCGCACGCATTTTCAACAATTGTTGGAAACCGCAGATGCCTTCCTCTTGTCAATTTTGCCCTTACTGCCCAAATTCTTCCCAAGGCTCCTGGCCGAAACTACTGCCCTTTATGGCTGAGCCCTTCAGAGGGGGTAATTGCTGCGCTCAGACAGTGATCCAACTCTATCACGTTCATCGGGTGCTAACGTTGACCGCATTGTACCATCACTCCTGATCAAGCGGAAGCCCTCTGTCACGTCCTGGAGTCCTATCGTGACATTTTTGACTTCGCCAGCACATCCTTGAGCCAAACTTGTGTTGTTGCTCATCGCCTCTATACTGGTGACGCGAGTCCCTACCTCCGACGTCCATTCCGTGTTTCTGCGTCCGAGCGTGTAGTCATACAACAGGAAGTCGAAAGGAAGCTCGCATAAGACGCAGTCGAGCCCTCGTGTAGCCCTTGGGCTTCTCCGGTCGTCCTGATAAGAAATAAAGATGAAACTTAGCAATTTGACATAGATTATTGGCATCTCAACAAAATTATAAAGAAAGATGTTCACCCGTTGCTTAGGATCGATGATGCCTTAGAATGCTTTTACGGTGATACACATTTTTCAACTATCAACCTTCGATCTGGCTATAGGCTGACCGCTGTCGACGAGATGGACCGTGAGACGTCACTTCATCACTCCTGACGGTCTTCATCATTTCAAGGGTATGCCCTTCGGTCTCTGTATTGCGCCGGCCACATTTGAAGGAATTATGAACTCATTGCTCCAAGGCAAATAGTCAGCCCGTTTATGTTATTTAGATGAAGTTATTGTTTTCGCGCCAACATTAGACTCTCATCTCGATCGTTTATCGGCGATTCTTGCAGTCTTTTGTCAAGCCGAACTTCTGTTGAACTCTTCGAAATGCCATTTCTCTCGTCGTCAAATAACTGTACTTGGCCATCTCGTCGATACAGCAGGAGTCCTCCCAGATCCCGAGAAAATTTGCGCCGTCACGGACTTTCCTGTTCCGAAGTCCAAAAAGAACGTTCGCAGATGTGTTGAGTTGGGCTCCTGCTTCCGACGCTTTGTTAAGGACATCGCAATCATTGCACGCCCACTCAAAAACCTCCTGTAGAAGGACGCCCCGTTTTTCTAGGGCGCCGATCAAGCCTCATCTTTTTCCCAGCTCAGGAACCTTCATACAACACCGCCGATTTTAGCTCATTTTGATTTATCAGCTTCAGCCGAGGTTTGCCTGATGCTAGTGGAGACGGCATGGGAGCAACGCTATTGCAGCACGAACGCGGGCATAACCATTTTATAACGTAAGCAAGCCGACTGCTGTAAACCGCCGAGCGCAAATATTCAATCACGGAGCGTGAGTGCCTCGCTCTTTTGGGGGTAGTCGCCAAGTTTCACCCATACTTATATGGGCGTCCATTCTGAGTTGTCACCGATCCCCACGCGCTCTGCTGGGTGGCCTTTCTCAAGGATCCCGCAGGACGCCTTGCTCGTTGGGCCCTACGCTTACAAGACTAGACATTCTCCGTTACGTGCAAAACAGCGTGGTTCCATCAAGATGTTGATTGTTTATCACGCCACCTTGTGAAAGAAGCTGCCTGTACTGACACCTTTCAAGACTTTCTGTGTGTGATGAAGATACTCAACCTTGGCCACGAACAACGCCGGGGTGCTTCTCTGCAAGCCGTCATTGAGAAGCTTCAGATAATGCCTCACGACACATCTCTACAAAGGTTCCTGGTCAAAGAAGGGATCCTGTATCGTTGCAACCTTGATCCTATTGCTATGACTGTCATACCAGCACAACTTCGTGCAACTGTTCTCAGCAAACTTCATGACGCTCCTTCGGCGGGCCGCTTGGGCGTTTCTCGAACAAACGACTACGTACGTCATCGTTTTTTTTTGGCCTGGTATTCCCGGTCTGTTCAACGCTACATTACCGCGTGTGAGCCCTGCCAGTGCTGGAAAAAGCCATATTCCCTACCAGCTGCATTCTTTTAACCAATCGACACTCCCACTGAGCCTTTTTTCGAGTTGACCTCGAACTGCTTGGCCTATTCGTGATCTCCAGCTCAGGCAACAAATGAATTGCAGTCACCACTTACTACGCGACACGGTGCGCTATCGTACCAGCACTTCCGATGAGTTGGGGAACCTATGTGGCGTACTTTCTGGTATACGATATTATTTTAGTACAGAAAGCTCTACGCCAACTCCTCACCGACCGGGGCCGGACCTTCCTGTCAGCGCTCATTGAACAAATCTTGCGGTCTTGCTCTGCCAAGCAGAAGTTCGCCACTTCATACCATCCGCAAACAAACCGCCTTACGGAACGCCTCAGCCGGATCGTAACTGACATGCTTTCTAAATACGTAGCGGCCGACAACCAGGACTGGGACATCCATTTGCCAATTGGGACGTTCGCGTATAGTTTGTCGCGTCACTACGCTGCCGGATATTCACCATACTATATTCTATATGGCCGAGTACCCGCCCTTCCCTTTCACACCATGCTGCCCTCGGTCACTGTATTAGCCGGCGCATCTATCGCACACGACCGCACACGTCAACTCGCCCGCAGCGGTCTGTAGGCCTCACATGAGCACCAAACACAGCTCTACGGTTCCCATCATCGAAATATACACGTTTTACCGGGTTCCCTTGTCCTTCTCTGGTTCCCCACTCGGCGTGTAGATCTTTTTTAAAAACTGCTGTCTCGCTGAACTGGACCATACCTCGTCTTTTGAAGGTGAATGACGTTACATATTAGATCGTTCCTGCCTATCTAACGTCATCATCGTCAGCTTCGAGGGACATCATGCACATAGCTCGATAGAGGTCTTATCACCCTCCTTACTCCATATGCGAGTAGCTCAAGCACCGAGACAGTGTTTCTACTGCCGGAGGGTTATGATACAAAACAGCCACTGCAGCCTTGCTGCATGGAAGAGAAAGATGACGACGGTTGCTGGTTGTTGATGAACTGGTGCCAGTTCTTCTTCTTCTTCTTCTCGGCATCTCATGGCTTTACCCTATGCAGGTAATTGGCCGAGTGTCAGGTGAATTTTTCTTTGTTTCTTCGAAATACTACTCGTATATGCTAGGGATAGGTTTCAAAACAGTAAATACTCAGTAATATTATTTAAACGTTTAAAAGAATGAAGGATTTTGCTTTATGTTCTTTTAGTCTGACCGATGAATTCCTCTATTGTGTAGTAAACATCGCTGTGACTGTAACCCAGAGTATAGGTGCCGAATGATAGAACAACTCATTCGGTTATTTTCAGATCCATATTTCGAAGAGGTAGTGCTATGAATTTTCTTCTCAATGACGTATAGCGGCGATAGGATCGAAAGTAATGACTGATTGTTTCCTCCTCCTTACAGAAGATACACAGAGGAGACAACGCTTGACATGCTCTATGCTGGTAAACGTTGAGGGAGGTAACCCGGCAGCGAAGTTTGGTTATGGCCACCTTCATTATTCTCGACCATGATAATTCACTTTTCTAGGGAAATAATAGATGCTTATATTCCGGAGAGGCTGTCAAGACGGGGTCTGATAAGCATTTTTCTAAGTTGAGGTGCTGAATCGTGCAACCGTAATGTATGTTGTCTGCGGGGAAACCAGAATGATTGGCATCAAAACCGCAGCCTTTGCTAAAGAATCAGCGCTTTCTTTTAAAGCAAACCCTTGTGTCTTGGTACCCAAATTAAGTGGAGATATTGTAGGTGCGCCGGAGCTAGTAATCTGAGAAGCTTTAGAAGAGGCGTTTCACCAGACGCTGAGAGAGAGGAGCACAGAGATAATAAGTCTGTGATGGTTGCTACTACTGTGTTTACACTGGGTCATCAACTAGCAGAAGCCGTCATCGTCTTTCTCGTTCATGCAGGAAAGCTGCGGTGGCTGTTTTGTATCAATAGTGCTGTATAGCTAGTACTTTGTAAATTGTACTTTCTTGCTATATTATTGCATCCTATGTTGTTTTAATTCAACGAGCGGATGCTTTTTTTTTTAGAGGGGGGCAACGCCTCGTTCATCCTCAAGTTTTCTTCTCACCCCGCTACACCGTACGCACTTCTCAGCGCGAACCACTCCTGAATTGTTCGAGATGCTTCGTGAATGTCGTAGATCATTTTAATATAATTAGGCCCACTCGTGTACATTACAGATTATTCTAGAACCAACGTGCTCGCTAGCGATAACGCTAGAATATTCGACAGCACGTGTATAAATGCCGACGGGTATCCCCGCTTGTGAGTTTTTCGATCAACAGACAACGTTGGTCGCACCGCTATTAGTGCCATGCTGTAATCTGGCTATTGTTTTACCAGGTCACAAGTTCAGCCAAATAATAGTTTAATCTGAACAACGAGTGTGCTCTATTCGTCCGAGTCCTGTCCCCGTGACAATAATTCAAACCTGGTATGGCATGGCATGACTGCATGGCGAACAACAGTAACACGTCCTAACGTGATAACCATGACATGCGTGTTATTATACGAACATGAGTACGTACCATGCTCACAATGTGCTCGTGGCCCTTTCGCTAGCTTCACATACACTAAATTTGGCATTATGTGGCGAAACATCTTGAGTGAATGAGTGATAGACTGATATGTAGATTTTAACGTCCCAAAACCACCAAATAATTGTGAGAAACGCCGCAGTGGAAGGCTCCAGAAATTTGAACAGACTGGAGCTCTTTACCACGCACCCAAATCTTAAGTCACGTGCCTACAGCAATACCGCCTCCATTGAAAATGGAGGCGTCGATCATGAATGGATGCAAAGGTATATCACTCGTGCAAACAAGATAATGATTGATTGATATGTGGGGTTTAACGTCCCAAAACCACCATATGATTATGAGAGACGCCGTAGTGGAGGGCTCCGGAAATTTTGACCACCTGGGGTTCTTTAACGTGCACCCAAATCTGAGTACACGGGCCTACGACATTTCCGCCTCCATCGGAAATGCAGCCGCCGCAGCCGGGATTCGAACCCGCGACCTGCGGGTCAGCAGCCGAGTACCTTAGCCACTAGACCACCGCGGCGGGGCAAACAAGATAATCTGGACATGCGTTTCACGCATAGAAACATGACTAGCTACTATATTCATGATTCGCTCGCAGCTGTTTAAAAAAACAAGAAAAGTAGGAACATTAGGCATAATTAAGGGAAAAAAATGGACTGATAGCGTACACACTTAACCTAAGTTGAAAACTAAAACGTGTCTCATACGTTGTCCTGGTGTATTGTTCGTGGAAATAAGCAGTAACTGACGGGTATTGATGGCGACGTTGGATTGGTGGGTGGAAGCGCTAACCGCTGGCGATGTTTCAGCCGCAGGAATCACGTGCTGACGTGCTGGTCGACGCTTGGCGAAATACGAGGTAGTTCTTGCCCTCGCATGAACTGCGGCTGCTTTACGACGCTGGCTCGCTCCGAGAAGGTTAATGCCACCCGGAAGTCTGTGTCCTCCACGGGTGTTTAGAGACCGGAGTCAAGGCCAAGACACCTGGGACGTGACCTTGAACAGCCATGGCCGGAACTTTGAAATGCCGCGTATCTTCGAGTACACCTTGGTAGCTGAACAATCCTGGCCTTGTAGGACTTCACGCATTCGGGTCTGGAACCCGACACCGCAGACGCATGACGGCCGGGGTCTTCTCTCCAGCCTGCTCGATACCGTTCTGCCGTCGACGATTGTATCATTTTTATTAGGGCTGAACACACCGAAGGCGGCACGACAAAGCGACGAAGCAGGATTTCCGAAGTGGTCAGGTGGTGAGTACGTGAACCTGTTCAGACCGCAAGCCCCCTTCGTCTGGACGTGCGGTAGAAGAGCGTGCATGCGCTATTTTGCACACGTGTCGCTATGGCGTGTCAGTACTTCTCCCAAACGTACACCCGCGCCACCCCCGCACCTCCGCTGCTTGGCGTTCTGATTGGCTGCGGCAAAGTGGTGAGTCTCGGGAGGTGGCCAAAAATTGCTCTGAGAGCGATCACCCTTGCAGCCTGGTTTTTATCCCGCTTTCCACACCTGAAGAAGAGGCTTTTCCCGCTTTCCGCGTTGCTGCGTCACCGCTTTGGCCGCCCCGCCTTCGGTGTGAAGGAACCTTCACTCCTGCGTTTTTCTCGTTGGTATGCATAAGAGTCTTTGCCACGCAAAATTTCGAGCAAACTTTTTCGGCTTTTTGTGGGCCGTAGTTTCACGCGTTAGAATACGCGCCAACGTTACTTTTGTCTTTCCACGGCTCATTTAAAAAAAACCACTGCCATCGCCTCCGAGCACGTTGTACGCAACACCACAGCGGCACCACACTTCCCGAAAACCATCGAGTCACTATACTACACCACACCAAAGCATATGCGTTTTTACGCACAATAGGTAGGCCGCAATCTCAAGAATATGATTAAGGCACCACAAACACAGAATCGGATCCCATATGATTGGTTGTTTGCAGAAGTTGTTCCAGTACACAGATCAAGTGGAAAACAAAACATATGAAACAACCTGCTCATTTCATTGACGTGTGTGGTATGCAAGTTCTATGAGATATATTGTAACAATACTGATTGTTGGCCTAGTTGGTACTTGCTTAATGACTTGGTTCGGCCGCAAATAACACGCACACAAAGATAAGGAATACTCAACTTGTGTTTGTCATTGAGGGTTCCTTTACTTTGTGTGTGTGGTATTTGCGGCCAAAGCATGTCATTAAGCTTCGTGAGCCCATATTATAAAAATCAGCTTGTGATTACCTTGAAGACAATACTTTTTTTATAGTCAGCAAGGAATTCGACGGAGCCTATCCCCTGTTACACCATTGGTAGGAACTAATAATGGCTTTTCAACTGCACTGAATAACAAAAAAGAGATTGACGCTATATGTTTAAATTTATCGACGGCTTTTGATCAGGTTGTGCACACTAATTTAATAAATAAGCTAATGAAAACAAATACAAATTATAAAATTGTTGCCCGTATTCACTCGTACTTCATAGGTCGGATACAATACGCCAAAACAAACGGTAGTAAATGGAATCTGCTAAACAACTTCAGGCCTACTGCAGGGGTTCATATAAAAAACGCTGCTTCCTTTATTTCACGTAAACAATATTGATATTGACATAAGATATTACATAACCGTCAGGTTTTTCACACATAATTGCCTAAGTTATTTCGCACGTTTTATTGATTCTCCCTTGTCTTTATCTCTCCCTTGTCTGTTTTATCGATTCTCCTGTGCCTTGTCTTTTGTTTTGTCGTCTTGGCTTGGCTGGCCTTTGCGCTTTTTATCAACTACATTTCGCCCTTCTCCTGCTTATCCTGCCCCGTCACGGTGCTCTAGTAGCTAAAGTACCCGGCGGCTGACCAGCAGCTCACGAGATCGAATTTCGGCTGCGGCGGCTGCATTTCTGATGGAGACGGAAACGTTGTAGACCCATGTGCTCAGATTTAGGTGCAGGGTAAAGAACCACAGGTGGTAGAAATTTCCGGACCCCTCTACTACGAAGTCTCTCGTAATCATTATATGGTGGTTTTTGGACGTTAAACCCCACATATTATGAAACAAAGCTGCCTCGACAAAATATGTAAAGGTGGTTATTTTAAAATAATTAAGCTGGAAACCACACTTGCACCGCATTTGTGCAGCTGCGAAAAGAAGTTATTGTTCCTTCGCCACAAGCTAGAACTAGCAACACCATTCATTAAGCTGCTTGCACATTTGACCTACCTAAAGCTAGCGTTAGAACACTTCAGCGCAGTAAGGGATCCGTTCATGCTAGGGGTAGATATATCGATTCAAAAAAATAGAGTGAAAAGCAGCAAAGCTAATTTTATCATGGTATTCTCGAAATGACTCTGTACAAAAAATGCTTCGTTTGTTTGGACTGCCTATGCTGGCTTGAGGCCGGACAGTGGGTCGACTTAATTTTTTTATTATCAAAAGGGCACTTAATATTGAAACTAAACCTTACCTTGTTCCCATACCGACCACAAGCAATGTCAGATCATGCAATTAGGTTCTGTTTTGTTCCTAAATTCTATACTAATGTCCACGCCTGAACTCTTTTTCAACGAACAATGAAATAGTGGAATGAGTTGCCAGTATATGTAATGAATTCGAAGAGCATTGATAGCTTTGAAAAATGCGTTAAATTAAATTTTAATATTCAGTGTTGGCCGTGTTGTACGTACCTTGCCATGTTATTCAAGAACACGTCATGAATGTATTTAATTTTGCATACTAGCGCATCTTACCAATATCTGTATGTACGGTTTTTTTGTAGCGTTTTGAAGTCATTTTTATCTGTTCTGAAAATTACGTATTTTAAGTTTCATTTTCAGTAAAGTATGTTTGACTTGCTTTTGTTTTATGTTAAGGTATACTGTACCCGCCCTGTTACGGCCATCACGGTCAACAGCACTCAGGAAAAAATAGCGCGTTTTATTGCTCACCCTGCGTGGACTTTTTGTCTGCAGTATTGTAAATAAAAACAATATAAATGTTAATACAGGAATGAAACAGTTCATAAATATTCGTAGATATATATTGATTTGTGTCATATTTTATAGTTTGGACACCTTCATAGCCAACCCGCTTACCTCTGTCTTGTGGTAAATTACACACCTGTCATTTTCTTCTGAACTCCGGCACTGGTAGATAAAATTCGGCTTCATCGCGTCGCTCGTACCCAGGTTCAACTATGCCATAGTAGAATAACTGATTGTTTCATATGTGGAGTTAGGCGTCAGAAAAACTACCAAAGTAGAGGGTTCGAGAAATTTTCACCACCTGCTGTTCTTTAACATGCACTGAAATCAGAGCTCGTGGTCTTACAGCCAGAGAAGAACGCACTGAATTTTTAATTGTCCCCATTTTTGTTAAACAACAATGATCAAAAGCCCGTGTACTAGGTCATCACTTGAACATAATATATTGGCAGAATGAATAAATTGTGCAGCATTCCTTCTCATGCCCACGAAGTTGGCTGTGACTGCGTTTGGCTAACCATGGTGCATGATTGACAGTAAGAACAAAAATGTTGTGAAGTGCTTACCTGAACAGGCGTATACGTTAACGACATGCTGACAGAAATATTTGCTTTCGTCGTTCATGTTGCAATAAAAAGGTAATAGCCCATTTACCACAGCTGCAGGCCTCGTTTGCTCGAGTTCATGATAGTTCATTTATGTGGAAACACTTTGATAGCAACCAGTCACAGCATCGGCTTCTGAGAGTGCGGAGAAAGGAGTGACAAGGGTCTTTTGTTTTGTTTCTTTTGTAAACACATCTGGCCATAAGGCCATGAAAGAGTAATGGTACTAGAAGTTGTGGCTAAAATGAAGGTGTGAGCAGGCGAAAACGATGGCGGCGCCTGCCTCTGCTAGCGTCGTGTGCCCGCTTACGTGGTATTTGCGACTGCTCCAGTCATACTGCTTTTTAGATGATTTCGTAGTAGTTTAATTACACTCTAAGTGAAACAACATAGCAGAACGTAGCATTGGGAAAAATTAGAAAGGTTTTCAATGGCATAAGTCATTCCAGGCTGTCTTGAAATATTGCATACTTAAGGATTACCACTTAAATTGATTGTATTCCCAGTTATCGATCGATGCATTAAAAAATAGTTGGCCTCGTTAGGTCATTCTGAAAAATATATAACTACTGGTGACACAGTGTTTACATTTAGGCATTTTATTTCCCTTTTTTATATGAATTAAGCCCGATGCTTTCTACAAAAATCAATAACAGTGCTGTAGGCGAAAGATACTACTTTGTTTCCGCAAGGAAATTGCATTGTAACTACGGAAAGATGCAGTTACGATCCTGTTGACGTTTCCCAAGAATTAGCTGCCTGTAGTAAATATTTTGAGTCCAGAAGAAAATATAGTGATACCACATTTCTTAATCAAATAAATTACCAACATTTTTGTTTCAAATACCACTTCAATTTCTTATAGTAGACTACAGTCATCCCAGTGCATACTCTGTGCTCTGTAGTGCAGCATGTTCGCGAGAACGAACAGTGGTTCAAGCTGCTGCCACCACCAGAGGCAATTACTACGTCGAAATTGACTGCGAGTTCATGCCGAGAGCACAGAGAGCGACGAGAAGCGTCTTTATATTGCGTGTTATTCCCACATGCAGGCTTCCATGTCGCGGCATGCAGTGGAAGTGTTTTAAGTGTATTAATTGCCTTAAAAAAGACATAAAGTAAACTTCAATCTGTGCAAACTAATGGTCTTGCCTTTTGCGAAACCAAGCAACAATGACATATTGCTCGACAAACTTCATTTATTCACGTTTAACCGCCGCAAAGCTTTATGAAATTTAACGCTGCCACAAGCAAATAAAAATAATATGAGCGATGTGAAGCTGCAGTGTGGCTGCATTACTTCAATAAAAGCTTCCCGATATTTCCCACAAGATCCACAATATGCAAATGTACTGTTCATTATATTAATTTCACGTAAGTTACTGTCTGGCTTAATAAATTATGATGCATTATCAGTGTGAAATCAAAACTGAACCGCAGCAATCTTTCACGGTGACGTAGGGCGCACCATCTATCTATCCTAATAGGCAGCTCTGCGCATATATGCGGGTCTGTGCGTCATGATAAGTCACTTAAAAATAGCTTCATTCCCAAAACAATAGAGAATTGGAACATACTTCCAGATTCTTTAGTTACGTCGTCAAACTTCGTCAAAGCTCTGAAAGAGCATATGTTTTCTAAGAATAATTGTTTTCTTAGTGCTGATGTTGTTTTATTTCTCTATATATGAGCGTTCTTAATTGTTGCTTACATTGTTATATTCACAAATTAGTTTCAAATTGTACCATTTTATGTATTAGGCCAGCCTTGTATTTTGTTCTTGTATGTGTACTGTCCCTCTTGCTAGGGCCAAGTTCGCCTGAAGTATTTTGAAATAAATAAATATATAAATAAATAAATAAAAAGAAATAAGGAGATGGTGAGCACTATATCATTGCAAGGGCTTGTCACAGTTCAAGTTTTATTTGACGCCGATAATACACTACATAAATGTCCATCGAACAAATTCTTCAGCAAATAATAAGCCTTGATATGAGAAGGGGAAGCGATATCCAGAATTTTTATTATTTAAAAAGCATTAATTAGGTCAAAACGTTGCACACCTACATATGAAAGTTTTATTTCGATTGCATAACTAAAAGTAAATGCTGTATTCTAGTTAACTTACACGCTTACAGTTCGAACAATTTTGATTACGTTAGAGAACCACGAAAGAAAGAGCATGATTTCTACAGCTGCTATACCACCGCGAGTCTTGTGATCTTACGCACCAGAGCTTTACTGCTCCTCGTTTATCCGAGCAATAATCTGACCAGGACTTGCAGGAAAGCTAAACGCAAATTTCTCTAATTGTACGCTGAGAAGTGCTCTTGAGTCCCGCTAATGGTGCAGATTCATTTGGGCATCCACCGCGGCAGCTGTACAGACGCAGGAACCCATAATTCCCAATGTGCGCCTGTGTCTGCAGAGCTGTAGCGGATGCCCGACTGCATCTGTCGAATTCCCCCATAGTTTAGAAGTTATGGTGCTCGAGTGCTTAACCACAGGTCGATGAAATGGCTGGAGCCCTCCACTATGAGGTCTCTTATAATAATATATTGATTTTAGGACGGTAAATTCCAGAACTCATTTTTGCAGTAGCTCTTTATTCAGGATGACTACAATCGTCTTGCGCTTTGCTTACTCAGTTAGCGTTGTGAAATGACGTTTCTTGTGTTGAATAAAGCCTTCCACTGGTGACAACATACTGCAAAAATATTGTCAGGAAATGAATACAGTAAAATATATTGATTTACACGATAGTTAAAGAAAATGTCTGAGCACCACATCGATCCTTTCAACTTGTCGGCGGCAGCAAATACTTTCGGTAAGGTGCAGCGCAAGTTGTGACTTTTACTCAATCGTCGTCCGCTACCGTCTTTGGCAAACATTTCCCGACGTTGCCAATTGAAGCATTCATACTACTATGACGTAACAAAAGAACGTCTCACACAGCATCCAACCCGCTTTAACGAAATTTGTTGCAGTCGTCATCGGCAAGGGCGCCGAGCAAGAAGCCCCGATGTTCTTGTTACTGTTCACTGTAGTGTATAGTAGTGGCACTGGTAGAAACAATAAAAATGTTAGCTTTATTGCAACCAGAAAACGGGAAGAACATACGTCAGATAACATGTCGCAGGTTTTCATTGAAGATTGCTTGGGCTTTCTTTTACCCAGTTTACCAGGTGTGACTGATGCCGTTGCGAATCCACCTCTCTTTCGCGCCTCCTGGCATAGGCTGTTGACAACACGGCAGGTGGCACTGAGTGGTCTCACATCAACCTGCCGATTATTTATCACTGCGATTGCAACTACCTTCAATGTGGACGGCGAGTGAAAATTGTGACGCTTGACCGAACATTATAGCTTCATGCAACGTAACAGAGACGGTTCTGCGCTACTCGCCCTGTGTGAAGCGAAAAGCAGCTGTTGATTTGTGGCAATAAAAAACCGCTGGCGTGGTTCTTGGTTTTCATTTTTCATGTGTGCAGCTGTCGAACTCGCAATTGATCTGTATCTTCATAGCTTTGATAGTGCCAGTGTAAGAGCAAGGAAACCTATTTTACCGGATGTCAAGGCTATGGAGAGACGTATCTATGGCGGAAGTTGGATATTAGAACGTGACTTCAGAAAAGACGAAAATCCAGAAGAATGGGAGTGTCAGGATACTTCGGTATGGTATGGAATGTTCAATTTTATTTAGGCCGTGAAGATCAAAGCTTAGGTTGACGAAGATGTCTCCCACGAGAGAACAATAATTTTCAACATTACTGCCACTCCTTGGGCTCTCTGGACGGCCTGTACTGGATCTCAAAAATACCCACTGTGAAGGAGTATATGCCACCAGTCTCTTTCCTTGCCGTCTCATAATCATATAGTGGTTTTGGGACGTTAAACCCCACATATCAATCAATCAATATTTCCTTGTCGCATTCTGAGAAAGCCATAGGACATTGCCAAAGCATATGAAACCAGCGTAACTTATGCCATTAACTTGTTGCAATGTATTTGGAACACTATGTCTAAATTTATCATGTTAATGAAGTTTGAAATTGGGTACGTTATTGTTTTTAAGGATTCTAACGTCACCACTTGAGATCTGTTGAGCTTAGCTTGTGGCGCTCGGAATGCTCTTCTGTTTTCGTAGCAATGCTTTGGGACTGCGTTGGACATAAGCAATCATTCTGTGTTCTCCTGTTGCATGTTATTGGAATTGTGTTCACGTAGTGCACCAATAGTAAGCCCTCGTGCAGCTGTGTATAGTCAAGTCGTTTAGGTTCGTCAGAAATGAATCAACAGACCCAAAGTATGCAGGAAACCAGCGGGTTTCGATATCCTCGCTGTCCATCTCACCAATGAGCTGGGAAACCCTAATGGTTACAAATCCTGCTGCTTTGGGTTACTGTAGCAGGTATGTACATTCATATTAACATTGCCCGACTGTGAATATTTAGCCTGAACACAGCTTGGTTCTGCTGACTATACTTATACGTTACTAGGGCAGTTAGTGACTTAGAATGCGAATGATAAAACAGAGTAAATATCGGACGAGAAAAAATGGTGCTCGACGCGGGATGATGAAAGAACGACAGACAGACGCTGAAGTAACGAACGTTACATTAAATTCTGAAGGAACTGGAAGAATAAACAATAGGTTGAGATCATTAGGCAGGCGTTACCAGTCGATTATGAGACTCAGATGTCATCACAGGTGACAGACCGCTGGTAAAAAGAAGTGTAAAGCTGTCAGAGTTACACAGATATAATTTAGGAACGTTTGATAGATTTGTTCCTAAACATGCATAAAAACACGTGTGCCGCCTTTTCTGGCTCGCTCATGTGTTAATAAACCTGTGGTGTGCTTCCCGTATGTAAGCTACCCCAAAAAAATTAGCAGCCGAAGTATTGTGAAATTTGAGGAAGCGCCGAGCTCTGGCACCCAGCGTTCCTCGTCTCACTGTTATTGTTATTGAAGCTATATACGAGTTTCGTTATTGCAATGTGGACAATGTAGAATCGGGTGGTTTAAATGTCACGTCATGTGCGGTTATGCGCCATAACGATTAGGGGCTTTTACACTGTCGTTGCGTTCTTACACAACGGGTTGGGTGGATAGGTTGGTCTGGCACTTACAGACGTTGTGCGGCAGCTGCCCTCTTAGACACCGTGGCTCGATGAGCCAAGCAATGCAGACGTTCCACTTGCGCCTAGTTTTGGCTTGTGTTGAGCTTCAAGGGACCCTACAAGCAACAACTCCTTGCGTTAGATTGAAAAAATTACAACTTGAGAACACTAATGCCGTATGTTTTACTTTCATGGGTTGATTACTATTGCAGAAAATTCCGCTTTAGGTTTCTTTTTTTTTGTGCGCGCGCGTGTGTGTCACTTGTAATGTATACGTGCGTGGGCGTGTGTCCGTGTCGGCATACGTTTGTGCGTGTGCTTAATGTACCTAGTAGTTGGTATCACTAAACAACAGAATTATGAGGGGCACAATTTTTACAAACATAGACCTATGATGCGAACGAAATTAGTAGACAAAATTTACGTTGTTTCTATTTGCACTGCACAAAATGTAAAGTAGCGAGAAACGAAAAAAGAGAATTAAGATTAGACGAAGATAAAGTGGTTTCTATTTGCACTGTACAAAAACGTAAAGTAGCGAGAAACGGAAACAGACAGAAATGCAAGTTCGAGCATGTTGGAGCCAGATGTTTATTTGCACTGCGGAGTTTAGGACTGTCGCCAGAATATACACCAGATATGTGGCCTGCGACGGCTGCATTCTTAATGGCGGCCAAATTGCTGTGAGCCTATGTGCTCAGATTTGGGTACAAAATAAAGAAAACCGGGTGGTAGATAATTTCGAAGCCTTCAACTATAGCGTCTCACAGATTCATATGGTGGTTTTGGACAATAAACCCAACATAACAATCAATCATTTTTCTAGATAAGTAATAAATGCACTTTCTTTTTGCTTCCCATAAACAAGCGATTTTTTCTTTGCATGACGCATTAAAGGTAACAAATTCATCTGTTTTCTAGCTAATGAAAAAAATTGGCAGATCCCACATAGCGTGAAAATCGATGATATGCGCAACGCGAGTAAGAAAGGTTGATATGTCACTTTAAGATGAGCACAACGTTACGAGCTGGAGGAAAATGATGACCTACATGACTTCCGTGTCATTATTATCATGTTTGAACATGTCATTTGCCTTCGTCATCTACTCACGCCACGTGATATCAATGTTAGTATATGTTAAGCTAGAGAAATGCCCGCGAGCACGCTATGAGCGTGGTATCTTGTCATGTTCTTACATGACACACGTGTCAGTCGTATCATGTTTCCAGCAGTCATATATTGCTTCATTGATCGGTGTTACGTAACACCAAATTTGATATAGGTGGAGCTCCTATATCAAAACAGCCGTGAGCATATCACGAAGAGCCCAATATACTCCAATGAAGCGTTAGCAAAATGCGAGCTTTCTATAGTCTGGCACTCGGCGCGACCGGCGCGGCCCAACGGCAACTGGCGCGAAATACGACATGCTGCATTTCGCGTCGCCGCGTTACTTATACAACACTGTGTCTCGCTTTTTTCGGAACAGACAGACGCTGGACGCGCTGAAACGCGCATGCGCCAGAGCAACGCAACGCGGCGCGCGCCTGCCAGTATATGGCAGGACTGGCGCCTGGCGTGGCAACGCCGGCGTGACGCGACGAAATGTACGCCGGCGAGCACGCGTCCCGCGTCACGTCGAAATTTATCGGCGCTATGACTCTGGCATGTAGTCATGTTCTCACATGACACGCATCTCATGATTATCATGTTTCCACCAGTCACATACCTTCGTCATTCACTCACGTCGCATACTACCAAATTTGGTATATGTGAAGCTATAGCGAAATGGCCGCGAGCGCATTATGAGGGTGGCATGTAGTCATGTTGTCACATAACACGCATGCCGTGATTATCATGTTTGGATGTGTAATTTAGGTATTTCGTCCGTTCGCGTTGCGTAATACTGAGCTTGGTACATGTGAAGCTAGCGAAACGGCCGCGAGCGCATCATGTGCGTAGCAAGTAGACTTGTTACATGACATGCATCTCATGTTTATCATGTTTGTACCAGTATCATGCCTTAGCCTTCCATTCACGTCCCGTAATACCAAATTCAGTATATGTGACGCTAGTGAAACAACCGCAAGTGCATCATGAGCGTGGCATGTAGTCTTGATGTTACACGACACGCTTGTCATGATTTTCATGTTAGGTTCTGTCAGTTGTGTTCGCCATGCAATTATGACGTACCAAACCAGTTTTGCAACATGCCATGTGAACGAAACCACCGCAAGAGCTGCAGGAACATGAAATGTGAATAATGACATTAATGACGTGCATGTCATGATTTTCATGTTATGACTAGCTAGATGTGTTCTTCATACAGTCATGTTATGCCATACCAAGTTTCGTATTTGTACCATTCTCAAAATGGCCCAGAGATATAAAAGTGGTAGGCGGCTAGATAAATAAACAGATAGATAGACAGATAGATAGATAGATAGATAGATAGATAGATAGATAGATAGATATGCCTAAAGTCTCAGAATTTCGCAAAGAAATGCTTCGCACTTCAAAAAAAACTATTCTTTCTTTCGAACTCAACAAATCATGAAGTCTACACCGATGAGTTGCAAAGTGGGTGCCGTTGAAGTGACAGTGAAGATGAAAACGTTTTTTTGCGTATTATTAAAATACAATTTAATAACAAGTGCATGAACACCACTCGTAGCACGATACGACGATTGGTGAGAGAGAAACTGCGCGAAAGACAATTGCGGGGGGAGATGCCACCTTGAATGCGACGTCATAGAATTTCAAGGCGTCTACACTGGATACGGCTAGATACCACGTTGAAGTCTTTGATGACAAGAAATGTTGTTGCATTACCGGTAATTATTGCATAAGATGTTTATTGCTAGTTGCACACCAAGCTTCTCTCCAAGCTAATTTTTTGTGTTGTCTATAATTCGGTTATTCACGAACTGCCAAGACAAGCAAAGCTCGTTCTGGAAAGAGGGCACCGGTAATGAGCATAGAGTGAGCAGTAAGACACCAAGCTGCTTTAACTTACTTAGCCTTTGGGAATTACTGAAGCACCTCCTTTTTTCTTTTCTCCCTAATTAAATTCATCACAGCTTCATTAAGGCTGCAATCACGTGAACTAAACAACGTATTTAGCACACCGGTGCGCACGCCATTCTCCTTAATCCTCGTGGCATGCCAAGGTACGCGGAGGCTTGGTGATGCCAGGTGGCACTCTCACTCGCCACAAGAGAAAAAAAGGGGGGACGTTCTCTTTTACGGAGATAAATAAGTAGTTTGCAAATTTTCCCGGATCTTCTGTTCACAGGACGGGCTCTTATGCTGTCAAAAAGCGGAGCTGAAATGAACGCCGCACAGGATGCTTAATTCTCACAATAAGCCTCTTTCTATTTTGCGAGAAGTTTTGAAAGCCCGCTTAGCATTTGTTGTGCTTTTCGTAATTGAGACGTTAAGCAATGATAGGGTATTAATCCGCCTAAAGAAAATTCATCTTGAGGCCCAAATGCAGTTTCAATGCTCATGTTGCGCCGTCTTTTCCAAGAAACGTTTTGACGAGAAAGCAAATTCCCCATCCCCTCCCTTTTGTAGTGTTTCGGGAGCGCCAGAACTAATCAATTCGAGGTGTTGCGGCGTCCAGCAACCTATACCTAAGTATTTATGAAAAAATCTGCTGAGGAATGAGCGCGCGCTTTATGGCACTACGCAAAGACCTGTTACTGAGGAGGAAGTCTGTGTTGCCTCATGAAATGCGAACACTGACTGTTAACGTCAATATAAGTGACGCAAACACCAATCACATGTATTGTAACCCACAGGACGCCATTGTTAGGCCAGTGATAGACATTGAATACGACGTCACATAGCATTACTTCATCGAAAGTGGGCTTATAACGAAGGCAGCTCAAAACTTTATGACCTCCAGGGTAGGTTTTAAGTCGAGAACACAGCACTAAATTTGAGTTAGATGTGGCTGCAGGAAATCAAGAAGGGTGGAGATGGTCAGCATCGACTCAAATAAATGTCGTCCTTCGCCTTCATATTGTGTTAGACAAATTAATTAAGACCCCGCTATTTTATTAGTAGTAGCCTGGTCGGATTTAGTTTTAAATTCGAAGCATTTTTTAGCGAACTTCGGTGATTTTCAGTGTATCTACTTATCTATCTATCCAGCCGCTTACGTTAAGGTGCTGTCGTAGTCACCCCCCTCGGCGTGAACCAAATGGGAGGGTTAGATGATTTGACGAATATGACGCTCTTGTCAAGACCATGATTAATGTCACTATCTCGTCGCGTAAGTTGTCAAACACTTCCCGCCACACGGTGGCACATACCCATGGGCCGGTATGTGCCGCTCGTATGGGCAATGTGCCACAGGTTATTGACACTTAGTGTCTACCCAGGAACGATGAGAACCCGCTTGGGCAATTTTAAGCCACGAGCGTAAATACCACGATATGAGTAGCATCGACCCAATGAATGCAAGAATAAATGTCATGGTACCAGCTCGAATCGAAGCTAAGCATTCTGAGTGGCAATGAAGCATTACCCCAGAGTTACGCCAGTTCCAGGAACTACTTTTCAATCAGACGCTAATCTTCGTAAAACCTCATTAGTTGCTGTGCTGCCTACCTAATTTTATAAACATTATGCACACTTTGGATACAGCTGTCACGTCAGGTTAACGTCAATTGTAGTTAGTTGTCATGCGCTGAAGTTGATTTATGTAGCACTGTTCACGACCAGCATCCTCGCGAGAATGAGCGCTTCATATCAACTTCTGCTGTTGCTAATACGCATGTTCCAGTAAGCTTCACTCGGCAATAAAAACAACTGTTTATATAAACAGGTGCAACTATCAACTTATGCGTGTGCATGAAACATTTGTACATGTATTTAGCGTCATATTTCATGACGTTCGCTTAATAAAAAAAACTGCAACACGGTCACCTTCCCTCCGCGTGCTTCGCATAACGTCCATTACCAGGTACGTGGGATCTGCCATTTTTTTTACAACAAATTTCTTAGCGCTGTGTTGCTTGAACATTTTGCTAGCGTCTCATGGCGCCTATGCACATGATAATGGTCAAACCCTGCTATGAAAGGCATTGAGGAGGGTGGTGAAAAGTTGGAATGAAAACTTTTTGTAAGACAACGCCTAATCTAAGATGATACATTCAATGTTTAAGGATTATTCCGAATTTGTTACTCACTACTCTCATAAAGCGCCCATGCGGGCAGAAAAATACGCAGTACCTTGCGAAATAAACATTCGTGAATCACTACGTAACTTGTAAAGGCCCTCAATTAGACTTTTCGATACAGGATCTTCAGTTCATTTAGCTGTTTGTATCATGAACTGTGATCTTACGATGATGAATAATGTTCATTGAGTTTCACTCCTGTGAAGTTGGTATCAGAAAACTACTAAGCTTATAAGTTTCAGGTACGGCTGACTGCTCCCACATAGTGAAATACACAATGTTCTAAAACCTTCCAGCCTTTTGTTTTTGATGCGAAAGCTGTTATGAGGTCACAACTGGAATCACGTTGCGATTGTCCGCTTCCGCTGCCACTGGTGTCCGCAGCCATATTGTGCGAAATAGAAACAAAATCTAGAATCAATGACACAGTCAACTCGAACTCGGGTCGACTGGGTGAAAAGCCCGGTATTCTACCACTGATATGCGCTGTTTTTATGGTATTTAATACAGTATTTGCGCAATAAAGACAAATCTAGCGAACAAAAGTACAATCAAATCGCGAAAATAGGTGCTCAAGCGTTACTAATAACACGCAATGGCTAACACAGTGTGAGTTCCTCACATGGAGAGTTCTTCACACATCGTGTTATGCAAACAAAAAAGGGGTGAGGTCAAACAGTTCTTTAAGGTGGAGCACCAGTCCGGTCCTAAAGTCTAGCTCGTCGTTAATGTTTTTCAGGTGGATTAGTCTTTGAATAAAGTGTGTGCTTGAAGAGGTGGTGGGCTCCTGCAATGTGGTCTTGCATTCGTGTCTTCAACGAGCGTGCATGGCCATGAGGAAAAACATGCCATATGGTACTTTATCAAGCGTTGCTGGTAGAAGATAACGTATCGTGCGCGACTTGATGACGAAAACGTTTTTTTAGTGCTCGCAGTAGGACATCCCAAAACAGTATGCCATCTTTGCAGCTAACAAAACAATGTTCAATCGTTTC
>WOVY01007954.1:0-40957 GCA_013436015.1 Rhipicephalus annulatus
AAAGTTATCTGTGATAACAATCAGCAAGGCACAAGGATTTTGAAAATATTGTATGATATGCCAGTTGGTTCTTCATCGCCCATTTCAGATAAATAATGATAGACATTCAACTTCTTTGCAAAAATACGTGTATGATAAGTCGACGTCTTCGAAAATGCCACGGCCCATCGCTCCACGAAACGTCATCGTCACGGCTCGCTGCTGAGGCAAATCATGGTTTGCGGGCATGTATTTAGGAGCTCCCTCTAAAGATATTCAATTTTGTGTGTGTTTATATACGCACACCAATAGAGACCTTCAACAAAACGGATAGAAAAAGTCTAGCCCCCCTAAGAAAACAGTCGAATTCCTACAAAAGCGCAGTAAAAGGCGGCGTAGTTTTAACACTCAGGTGTGCATTGCAAGATTGATAGGGGTGCCTAAAATTGGTTGTGGCCTTAACGCTGTTACGCCTGGGTGTGTGTAGCGAAAACTATACGGTTATTTTTATTGTTTGTATTAGTTTCTGTATGGTTACGCTTCTCGAGGCATTCAGCTCGATCTTACTCCGTCTCCACGGCTTTCTGTCTCCTCTTGGTTTGGTTCTGATGACAAAGCCGGGCATCTTCAAATATCTTTGAGTCAATTTCTTATTTTCACTACAACCACAAGTGGGTGGTCAAGCCCATTGAAATACCGACGTAGAAATGGCGCACTCTAGATTCCTCTAGTGGGTCTTAGAAGTGTCCTAAAAATAAACGTGGACATGCCATAGTACACTAGTCCTGCTGTCTACGCCTAGCTGCACATTGCTATGTTCCTTGTAGTATTGCAGATGGCAATGACGTCAACATTATTCACCAGTTAGAGAAAGTTACTTTGAGACAAACCACTTTGAAAGTTGAGATGGTTTATTCCTTCCGTTTCTTTTTCCTTCGAGATACTGGGCTGGTTTTCAGCCACAGGAGCGTTTGCGAGGCTGTATGCTGTTTCCTACGAGAAACGAGACGAATTAATCCTCTGCTCGGCGAAGTCTCGACGGTACGTCGAGACTTAACGTAGGGTCAGGCCAGTACAGTCGGGCATGCTTGAAGAGCGGCTGATTCTATCGTGATGTGGTTTGTGGGCGAGCAAGCCAGAGGAGTTTCCGTGCAGCATCGGTTCTAAAATGCGGTAGTAGCAGTTCATCGTTTTCAGCGTGGGCTGTACGAGCAGCTTGATCGGCGCGCCGTGCCGATGATTCCGCAGTGACTGGGTAACCACTAAAATGTAATTTGATGCCTTTTTTGAGTTAAGTGGTGGAAGCCTCTGCTGTTTCTAGTACCAGCTTATTGCTCCTGCGATTCTCGGCGTGAGGCTGATATAAGAAACTGCAGTGCAGCCTTGAAGTCGCAGAAAATAGTGCACTTGCGTGTAGGTGTATCAGTGATGAATTATAACGTGGTACGAAGGGCTGCCCATTCTGCTGCCGTTGATGTTGTTGCGTGAAATGTCTTGAATTGAATTGTCGTGACCAACCAAGGTATCACAACTGCTCTTGTTGAGTCGTTGAACCGTGCGGATTTGTCAGTGTATATGAGTATAGTCTAGGTATTTTTCATACAAAAGAAGTTGTGTGAGCTCCTTAAGAGCCGGTGACGACAATCAGTTTTTTTTTCTGGACGCCAAGTATTGTAATATTATTACTTGGTTGAGCGAAGCAACATGGAGGAGTCACAAGTGTAGCGGCATGTTAGAATAAAGTTGGCATTGCCTCACCATGTGCGCTCACTGTTTTGCAGTAATATGTGCGTGGTAGGTCCGCTGGTAGGGAGGGCTAGGTGATGGCGAGGAGTTTGAGTGAGGTGTTGTATATGTGCCCTGAGCACTTCAACACCAATGTATGTCATGATGGGGCAGTTCTTTGTGATGGTGATAATCGTAATTGTTGATCCACTTTGAGGCACTCCTAGACATATACGCAATGCTTGATCCAGGACACTGTGAAACATTCATATACTTTAAAACAAATATACGTAGATAGCGAATTCTTCACACCAAGAAGGTGGTGAGAGCATTGAATGCTATACTCAGTAGCTAAGAATTTTGTATCGAACACTTCATTGGATATCTTAGGCAAGCAAGCATTTGTTCGGCAGGAAAAGTGATATATGAAACAGTGATATCGTGGGCGAAGGCGTTTGTAGTTTTATAATTTAGAATTGATTTTCCTCGATAAAGCGTTTTCAGAATAGATTAATAGTGTAGCAGCCTCCCCAAATAAAAATGTTGTTGATGTGAAATACTGATTTTACGAATTTTCTGCACATAAAATTGCAAATAAGGTACAAAAAAGTTGACCGACATCGAAGGTTAGAACAGCCTGAAATTGACCTCGTACTTTCTCAATGACACAAACTTCCTCTTGCTCTTCATAATAGTCACTCCTAATTATATTGACCTCAGAACTCACAACCTCCCTGTCTTTCTTTCTTCTTCCTCCTCCTAATTATGCCACCTTCGTTGATGAAAGCAGCAGCCATAGTGCGAAATCGGAGGGCAAGCTGCCTCAAAAACGGTATTTGTCTGACTGAGTTTTCGTTAAACTGACGTGCTCGGTGTTTCTGCACTCTAAATGACTATTGTCTGTGGTATTGCGACAATTAAATCTTTTGTGAATGCAGCAATCACTTCTGTAATAAGCGGAGTACTGTGCAGCCGTTAGCACCTCTAACTTGAACGCTGCGACGCGTGGCCTTGCTCACTGAACTGATTTCAGCGCCGCCAGGCACTTCAACTGATATGGTTGCTGCAGTTGCCGATAGAGAAAGCACGTTTCGGTTTCACTAGTTACTTTCTGTTTCCTGTCGGCCTGACCGGCGGGTCGTGTTCTCTGATTTCGCATCCCGGTTTGGCCATTTTTCGCTCTTGGCTAAGCCATCGCATGTGCCCATGGCGTTCGTTGTAGTACAGTTATCTCGACAATGAACCAATGCGTACGACAGCTTACGGAACTTTCCAGTTTGAATTTTCAGGCTGCTACTTAAAAGAAATGACGTGTATAAAAAGAGACCAAACCCACGTTCATGGCGCTTGTAAAAGTTTCACAATACTTTTGAAATGCAGGGCGTTGTTTAGGTTCTGATTCAATATTATTCAGACAGCATGAATTCATCTGTTCTCGCAATTTCGATTGTGGCTTCCTGCTTTGTTCACGCTACGTGAAAAATGTAGTCTTGAAGTGCAAGAGTTTCGCGGGTAAGAGTACGTAGGCTTTAATGTCGCCGAACCAAGGTTTGTTTACAAATATGCGAAGAAATTAAGCTTTCATGCGATAAATACTCACGCGAATTGCTTTCTTTGCAATGTATCCACGCGTCTTTCTTGCAGAGAACACGCACAAACTTTGCGCTCCAAGACCACACCTTTCGTGTTGCGTAAACCTAGCAGGAAGGCACACTCTAAATTTCCAGAACAATTCAATCCACGCTGTCTCAAAATTGTTGCATCAGAACATGAACACTGCCACAACATTTCAGGTTTATTTATTGCGCAACATTTACGAACATATTTGGAACCATGTTAAGAAACCCCAAGTGGTCGGAATTCCTGGAGCTCTTCACTATGGTGCTTCGCACGTTAAAGAACCCCAGGTGGTCAAAATTTTCGGAGCCCTCCACTACGGCGTCTCTCATAATCAGAAGTGGTTTTGGGACGTTAAACCCCACAAATCAATCAATCACTATGGTGCTTCTCATAGTCATATGGTGGTTTTGGGACGTTCAACTCCACATCAATCAATTAAATCAAATCAACTTTCATAGACGCCATGAAATGCATTTGCTCTGCTTTTCATACATGTTACTTTTTAAGCAACAGCTTAAAACTGAAACTGGAAAGGTGCGTCAGCTTTCGCACGCAATTGTTCATCGTCGAGATAAGTATACGACAACAAATTCCTTGGCTGCGCGATAACGTAGCCACGAGCAAAAAGTTGCGAAAATGGGATGCGAAGTTAGTGCATTCAACTCGCGAGTGAGGCAGTCTAGAAACAAGAATTTACTAGTGAAACCAACACGCACACCATCAACCGATAACTGCAGCAAGCATATCTGCTTTAACGCTTGGCAGCGCTGACCTCATTCCAAGCGAGCCGGGGCCACACGTCGAAGCTTTCGAGTTGAAAATGCTGATGCCTGGACATCTTCAGCTCTTTCCCGATTATCGTAATGAATACAGTAGGCTTCCTATCTCTGTGACTTCATTTTAAGTGAGGTGACTTTGGTGGTTCTATAAGGTCGGTCATTACAAGGTAGTTTTAAGACGTTAAACAACAGATATCAATCAGTTTCAGTGATGCAGATTGACCGTAACCAGAGCCGACAAATGTTGCGTATTCAATTGTACAAGCACATAAACACACACGAAAAGAACATTCCCGCACATTTGCATATTCCAAGGCGAAATACACAAATAATTAGCACCATTTTTCTACTCCTGCCCTTGTCCACCAAAAATGAGGACTAAGGTAGCAACTCGGTGTAGTTTAAGGTCAATATTTTTTCTGAATAGCAAATAGTTCTAAAGCGGGCGCCTGCTTACTCTCTGGAAAACAGGCCATACACAAAACAAACACAAATTGTACTGTCGAACTCGCTTAACAAAGCACTACTTGCAAAGATGGCTATCCTTCGCAGTGTTCTGTTGGTTCTCTTTTAAATATAGAGTAATTAGACAGAATCTTTGTGGTCTGCTTCTTTCACATACCAAAACCACAAAAGATTGATATGTAAGAACAAAGAAATATGTGAACAGTGTATAATTATTTTACACTCATTTTATCGGTACATCAGGTGAAAAGCAGATTTTCAGTGTTTTTTCTGTTTATTGAAAGACGACTAGCAAATACTTTCATTTATTGAAACGGCAATTTTATAGTTTTAATGTATAATACAGTCCATTGGCATTATTGTTTCTCAGGACCTGAGGACCTTGTTTCTTAAGGACTGTTACGTTTGCAACATCAACGACAGATATCTTTACCCGCTGCCGCGGCTCAACGCTTAGGGTGCCGAACTGGTTACCAGAAGGCCGCGGAATTGAATACTAGCCGATGTGGCCGCATTTTCAATGGAAGCGGAAGTGCTTGAGGCTCGTGTGTTGAGATTTATGTTCGTCTTATAAAAACCCAAGATAGTCAAAATATCGGAGCTCTCCACTATTTCTCATATTCACATAGTGCTATTGGGTAGGTAAGCCCTAAAAATATTATTATTACAATATTTTACAGCTTGAAATCTTCAACACACGAATGGAACCGCACTCATGTACGTGGAGAGAACAAAGTTCTGTTATAGACGTTCCGTAGATTACATAAAATGATAACATTTACACTGGAAGCTTTTAATTTTTTTGTAAACACTTCTAGCAGCTTAGCGGCAAAAACATCGGGCTCCTGAGATCGTTCACGCGACTTCGATTCCCGACGACCGCGGCATGCAGGGCACAGGTGTGCAAGTTATAACAATTTAAAATTATTTCAGTTTATTTGCTAAAAAAAGCTCGAGGTACAGCGCCACACAGCGTTAATGCTCTATTGCGGAATTCACGCCACCTAAAATAAATGAAAACATGAAATAAATGAGCTTTTTGTGCCTCAAGAACTGAAACGCACACACGATAATTTCACTTGTATATATGTAAGTTGACAACCCTGTTTCGTCATGCTTCGCAAGCGAATAATTTTAAATTAGGCATAGTAATTCGCCTAATATTGAACAGTTATTTTTATTCCTTTGGCAACACGTTTTCATAGGGGCTCAGAAACGCAGTCATCTTACATTCTCTACTCTCTATATAATGACATTTGCACGCATCCGGCAAAGCTCCTAAAACACTTCAATACAGCCTTGACAAAGTCGCTTTCTGAAAGTGTGAAATTTAGGACCTTTGCAGTAGGCACACACCGGCCACGTGCTTAACCAAGATATGAAACGTGTACATTTTGATGCAAATAAATTTAGTTGTTTTCAACTCATTTCTAGCTCCCACATTTATTGTTGGTTTCAGGTTACTATGATGCCAATTCGCATGGTCTGCTCAGCAGAACATATTTGTGACAAAGTTTTGTGGAAGACTCATTTTTTCTTTTTTCATTCACACAATTTTAAGGCTTCAGTACTACAAACCAATTTATATAAATGACACCAGTTAATTCAGTAATTTCTGTGGTGCGACATCAAGGAAGGCTAAAGTCGAAATAATGCTTCTATAGGTGTCGAAAATGAGTGATTGAGGACGTTCCAAACGCCAACAAAATGCACTGGCAGCGGTCTAGAAAATGAGAAACTATTACGAAAAAAAACCATGATCCTCGTAACCAAAGGGACATCCTGGAACGCAAGCCCGAAGATGTAAAATGGCCTCAGATCAAGTATTCACTATTACTCAAACTATTAAATGCCGAAAACATACAGGCAGGTTATAAGACAGAATATTATGACAATAGTGCGGTTATATTGCTCGTGCAAACAAAGATAAATCTCTTGGCAACAAGATTACACTGTTTTTGATGGGCTGCGCTCTACCAAAGCCCCTATCTCTGTTGCAACGTAGCACCAACTACCGGTTAGTAAAGCGAGTAAAAGGTGGGCCATGGAGTTTTGTACAATAGATATTAGAAAAAAAATCACATGCTACGATCATCCAGCCACCATGGTAATGATCGGTAGTACTCGGATTGGCCTAAACTTGGTACTGGTGGCTTCGAACGCACTAACAGGCATGCTCAGCGTTGACTTTTTGCGCTTATTTTGTATGAACAAATATAATGAACTGAATTTCTTGGGCAGATGGGAATCCTTTAGACCAAAATTCTTAATGTGGTCATATTGCTACGTAGCTGACGTATCAGCGGTCAGAAGACGACAACGAGGAAGTGGTCTGTAGGTGGTGCGTGCTGTCTTCCTTCTTAGTCGACGCGATACGCATCAGTTCAAATATAAATTTTAAATAGACACGCCTCGTGTCATTTTTACGTAGCATCTTTGTGGTGGAGGTGCTGGGTAGGAGAGAAAATGATCACGTCGTCCAGGTAACACAAACATGTCGACCATTTGAATCCTTGTAGGAGAGTGTCCATCATTCTCTCGAAGGTCGCAGGAGCGTTGCAGAGCCCGAATGGCATGACCTTGAATTGGTAAAGATCGTCAGGGGTAACGAAGGCGGTTTTTTCTCGGTCCATGTCATCTACAGCAACTTGCTAGTAGCCAGATCGGAGGTCGAGAGATGAAAAGAAGGTGGCACCATGGAGGCAATCAAGGGCATCGTCAATACGTGGTAGAGGGTAAACGTCTTTTTAGTAATTTTAATGAGGTGGCGATAATCAACGCAGAAACGCCATGAGTCGTCTTTCTTTTTTACTAATACCACGGGAGATGCCCAAGGGCTCGTTGATGGTTTGATTACGTTTTTCGTAAGCATTTAGGCCACTTCTTTCTGAATCACTTCTCGCTCGGACGCTGACACGCGGTACGGCCGACGGTGAATGGGCGCAGAGTCATTAGTGTCAATTCCTTGAGTGACAATTTTAGTCTGGCCCAAAGGACGATCGTCGGTGTCAAAAATGCCACTGTATGAGGCCAAAACTTGGCAGAGAGCGTCGGCCTGGTGAGGCGACAGCTCCGATCCAATCATGTTTCGAAAAATACGATCGTCTGAGCTGGGTGACCGTGAGACTGCGCTTCTATCAAGAGCAGATACAGCGACAACACTGACATCGTCCTCTGTTATGGCAGTTAGCTGGGCTAGAGACATCTGGCAGGGCAACACTTGAGGGGTGAAACCGAAGTTAATGTTTCACCCCTCACGATATAATCACCGTCAGGAACGGGAGGGGTCGATGACAAAGACACGTACGTGACGGCTCGAGGTGGCAGGCGAACGAAAGTGGTTGGGCTCAAGCGGCTGGTGGGCTTTGCAGAGTAGTCGACAAAGATTGGTAGATCAAGGCTGAGGGTACCAGACGAACAATCAATTAAGGCCGAGTGTGCCGAAAGGAAATCAAGGCCAAGTATGAGGTCATGAGGGCAGCAGGCTAGCACGGCAAAAAGACCGCGGCGTGACGACCGGCAATGCTGACACGAGCAGTGCACATTCCGATTACTGGTACAGTACCGCCATCGGCAACACGTATTGCCTGCGTCGTAGATGGCGTCATATTCTTCTGTAAGCGTCAGCGTAGAGAAGCGCTCATAATAGACAGGTAGCACCTGTGTCAATGAGGGCGGTCACAGGAACATGGTCGACTTGTACTTCATGCAGGCTATGGTGCGTGGGAAGCGTCAGTAGAGGATTTTCGGCCGTCATTGGTATTGCAGCTTCACCCCTATAAGCTGCAATATCTAGTTTTCCTGCTGCGGTCGTCCAGAGAAGCTCGGCGATGAAAAGCGCCGAGGTGGCGGAGAGCGGGATTGGCGACGTAGCGGTGACGGGGAGCGAGAGCTGCGGCGACCGGACGAAGGAACATCAGGGTAGCGGTGACCGGGCAATGGGGCGTCAGTGGAAGGCTCGTAAGATGACGACGAATAGAAATTGAAGGGCGCGGCGACTGAACGTCGAGGGGGTCGTCGGATGCATGAGCGCCGAGGTAGAGAAAGTCTGACGTGGTTGGTTTGACCAACGGCAGCGGCAATAGCGAGAAACGTGCCCAGGCTGGTGGCAGGAAAAACAAATAGGCCAGTCGTCGGGTGTTCACCATTCCGAAGGGTTACGGGAGGACATTGTTGGAGGTGAACGGCGAGCGTGTCCTCGGGAGTAGGACGGCACTTCAGGGCGAGTCAAGGGACATGCTGATGGAAGTCCGAGGTTCGCAAACTTCTGCCTCACTACAGCTTGCATTAACGCCACTGACGGCTGTGGTTGGTCAGAGGCGAGCGTTGCGAAAACGGGTGGCTGAGGAGGAGCCGGACAGGCGGCTTCGATTTCCCGACGAACAATGCGTGTGACGTTGTCATACGTGGGGGACTGGCGGGCGGCTTCACATGATGAGGTTGCGGCCGTGTTGGGCAGCCGGGTGAATCGCTGAGTAATACGGCGGCTCTTGGCTTCTTCGAACCGCCGGCACTCTTTAATGATGGTGTCGATGGTGGCAACGTTGTTGTAGACTAGAAGATTAAATGTGTCGTCTGCTATGCCTTTCAGCACATGGGCTACTTTCTCCGACTCACTCAAGTGCTCGTCAATCTGGCGGCATAGGGCGATGCCGTCGTGAATGTACGCGACGTACGACTCCGTCGACGTCTGTGCACGAGCCGCCAGTTGATTCCAAGTGGGTCGCCGTTGCTATAGACTACGCGACTAGGTATGCCATCACTCGAGCGCTCCCCACCAGCACCGCTACTGACGTTGCGGACTTTTTGCTCCACGACGTCATCCTACACCATGGCGCTCCTCGTCAATTACTCACAGATCATGGCCGCGCATTTTTGTCCCGTGTGATCGACGATCTTCTGCGCTCTTCTTCGACGCACCACAAGCTGACCACTTCCTACCATTCCCAAACAAATGGCCTTACCGAACGACTAAATCGGACCCTAACGGACATGCTCGCGATGTATGTGTCCTCCGACCACCATGACGGGGACCTGGCGCTACCTCACGTGACCTTCGCGTACAATTCTTCGCGCCACGACACTACTGGTTATTCACCCTTTTATTTGTTTTCTGGCCGTGATCCGAAGTTACCACTCGACACCCTACTTCCAACCACTACAATGCCGTCAACCGAATATGCACGCGACGCTATTGCTCATGCCGACCACGCACGTCAGATCGACCACTCTAGAATTTCGGCTTCGCAAGCCACCCAGAAAACCATCTACGTTAGCCGGCATGCTGACGTTCACTTCTCACCCGGTTCTCTTGTTCTCCTGTGGTGCCCAGTTCGTCGAGTTGGCTTATCAGAGAAGTTGTTGTCTCGCTACATGGGTCCTTACCGCATCATCCGCCAGGTAACCGACGTCACCTATGACATCATTCCTGCATCTGAGACCACACGCCTGCCTGCAACCACACCCAGTGATGTTGTGCACGTCAGCAGGCTAAAACCTTACCACCTGCCTACTGAAGACCGTAGTTAATGTGCACCGAGACGGCGCTTTTACCACGGGGGGGGGGGGGGGTAATGCTACGTAGCTGACGTATCAGCGGTCAGAAGACGACAACGAGGAAGTGGTCTGTCGGTTGTGCGTGCTGTCTTCCATCTTAGTCGACGCCATACGCATGTGTCATTTTTACGTAACAATATTTTCTATAGCGTCGAAAATCCTAGAGAGCTTATATTTTAGTGCACGTTAAACAAGAACCCTTCACTACAGCGTGGCTCACAATCATACATTACACTCGGCGTGTGCCTCTTAAAACTAATATTAAGTGACTATTCAAACTAAGTACGTGTGACATGAAAAAATTTGCGTCATACATGGTCTGACTATGGGAAATAAATGTTTGCACTTGTCGCGAAGGCTAAGTGTTGAAATATATTTGTTAGGAATGCATTCACTGTTACTGGTCTCAGTACGTAAGAACCGCTGTAAGAGGTGTTTAACGTAAGCACTTGCTTTACATAACCCTGGAGCTCTGTTGCATAATTATTGCTCTTACATTAGTTCAATACTGACGAATAAATATACAAAAGTAAACATCAATAAGGTACCTACACGATAGCGGTACGTAAGTATATACTACGTATATACTTTTTATCCAGCAGTGTGGTCGGCGGCATCAGACTGCTCATTGGCCATCTGAGAGGTTTCTTGGCCTGTCGTTCCTGCTGCAGCTAAAAATACAACTCGTAATTTCACTCGAAAACATTCGTTGTCTGCGTTAGTTGACGCTCGTTAGGCTGTTTGCTCGACATTGTTCCTACAAGAAGCAGACGGTCCACACACATGAGCAGCGGCTGCTGCAGTGCGGTCGAGAGCGGAGTCCACAAACTGACGCGAAAGGGTGCCACTCCAAGATGTCGAGACCACTATAGTAAGGGGTGGAAGGAGAAGTAAATCTGCAGCCATGGTGTAACGGTTAAAGTGTTCGGCTTTTGGCCCAAAGGTCTAGGGTTCGAACACGTTCATAGCGCTCACGTTTCGATGGAGGTTAAATAGTAGAGGTCTGTGTACTGTGCGATGTCAGGGCAGGTTAGAGAACACCGGATGCTCAAAATTTCTGGATCTCTGCACTATATGGCGTCTCTCGTAATCTGATCGCGATTTTGGGACGTAATACCCCATGTACTGTAATTGAAAAAAAAAGTGAGGGTAAAGAAGACAAATGGTGGGGTTGAGAAGCAGGAGAGAGCATAAGAAAAACAAATTGTAAGGACGAGCAGGAAAAAGGAATGGACTGAACAGTAATGTGATGCAAAAGAACGGTGCAGTAAATGAAAAAAGACAGAAAGCATACCATTCTAGAGCATAGAAATGGGTGGAATATAGGGATGAGGGTGCGGAATTCTAGCCAAGCCAGCCCCAGAATTCTTCCAACAGGCTCTGCAGGGATGAAGCCCGGCATTGCTTCGTTGAAGCCGAGCAATTTTTTTCGCATTGTTATCACCTGCATAGTCACATTTATGGCATGTCTCACCAGAACATTGCGAATACTACGAGGGATGCTTACATTTATCTGAACATTTTATTTTTCAACATTGCCTAACGTTCACGCCTCAATATCGAGTCATTCATTCTGCTATCGACTTGTTACTTGTTCCACATCACATAGTAAGTACGCAACTTGGCGTTCCAAAAGGTACTCTACCTAATAAATTACTTCTGTCATTGTGACGTAGGGTAGAAATTTTAAAAACTTAGAAAGTTTCAGCAATAATATTCACGGGTCAACTTTTCCACCACGTTTAAATTTCGATAATATAAAAACGAACGCAGTTAAAAGATGTCTTAGACATGAACTAGTTCGCACTGACATACCCGAACCGCTAAACTGGATTGGATATCCAGGCACTCCCGTATAGAACCATAAGTTTAATGCAAATGGGATTTTCAATTGTGTTCATGCCAGTTATAAGCTTGTATTTGCTAATGCAGGACGATACACATCTATTTCTTAAACGATATTTTTTTCCTTGAGAGAGCAGCCTTTTAGGCAAGCTGGTCACTTGCGATATTAAAAGTAAATGCCGCCCCCCACCCACAGAACCACTGCGTATAAGAAGCGAAAGAGAACAAAATCAGCGGGAGGCAGGGAGGTTAATCAGAATTTGGAGCATCTGGTTTGTTACCCTGCGCTTAAAGAAGGGAGAATGGGAAATAAGTTGGAAAAGAAAACAAAGAGTGAAGTGGACGCACGAACGAGAAAACAAAAAAGTATGAACTGGGGTGCTGTAGCCTAATAAATAGGCCAACAGCACGCAAAAGTTTCAATAAGGCCTTCACTAGAGCGTTTGTGCGTTATAGCGGAAGCTACGGTTGCTGCGGAAGCTACTTGGAATGAATTTTATTTTGCAGGGTAAACTTACAGTTATAATACATTACGAATAGCGCAGGCCTGTTTCTTTGAAACTGTCATTTTATTGTTGCAAAATGCGTCACCATTCATCATGAACACAATCAAGTTTAATCATAGGCCAGCTGTGGCTATTTAAAGCATTTGGGAGAACCAGTATGCTATATCACGGGCGTTAGCCGACGAGATTGATGTGTGCCACTAAGCGTTAACCTGCGTACATGTACGTGACAGTAATACCTTATAATAGGCGAATGATAACCTAACTTTACGGAAGTGATCAGGAAAAAAACATGGTTGATCCCTCCATAATAACACACAAGTGTGAGGCGTAGCTTCACATAAGTAGTTAATTCTTTCTGGTAAGTTTATTTTAGAGAGCACGCGCAGTATTTGTTGGTCTTAAGCGTTCCTGACACCATTTGTCCAGTGATGAAAAAAGGTTTTATTATATTTTGAAGTGTTCGCGTGATTAATTTTTTTATTGTAGCAGTGTGTTTTGATTCTTAGAGCCTACCATATGATTGAGTAAAAAATATATTGCTGCTGCGCACTAGTGTTTTCAAGCCTGAAGTGAGACTGCCTTGGGGTGTCCTTTCTTGTCTTGTCTTGTCTCCTAGGAGATTTTGGCTCATACCCACATGGGGGATTGGCCACACTGTACCTCTTGATAGATCATTTTTTATAACGCTTGCTAAAAAAAGAAATTAGATAGAAACAATAATATAGTTCCTTGAAAAAACGTGAAAAAATTGCAGAAGAGTACGATAAACCAGAATGTATAAAACAAATTAACAAGAATGAGGAAGGGGAAGAAAGAATTTGATATATCTGGCAGTACCACTAGCAGCGTATCCTTCCGGTTGCCTGAATAAATTTATGTAGCGCTGAGAGAATAGCACTGTGGCCCACACTCAACTGACTGGCTCCAAACGATAATAGGGTGGATGTATTGACTGGCAATTCGAGCATACCAATCGGTCTTTCAAGAATTATTCGGCGCAGTGAGGCGAAGAGGCGGCATGTGAGAAGAAAGTGATCTATTGTTTCCGGTTCATTACAAAATACACATAGGTTAGTTAATGAAAATCCTGATTTGTTGAGATAAAAATTTAACAGAGGAACTCTACAGCGAAAGCTTGTGAGGGTCACCTCACATTGACGGGAAAGGCATTTTGCGGTGTTCCATGTGAATTGCAAGTGCCGAAATTCTTCAGATTGTAGAAGCGACGTTTCGTTCATTTTTAAGATTAACAGGCGTTTGAATCGATCGGCAGTAATAAAAGGAAACTGTAAAGTTACTAGCACCACCGGGAAATTTAAAGATGCCAAAGCGAGCGAATCAGCAATTTCATTTAGTTCAATTCCAGCATGCCCGGGGACCCAAATAAACCGAACTTCTGATAGGCTATGCGGTACGAGAGACCAAAATATCCTGAGAAGAGGAGACTTCTTTGCGGACGTTAGATGTGTACATACAGACAAAGCATACGAAAAAGTAATAGCTTTTGATTGCTGATAACTTAGTTTTCGAAGAGCCAATGTATTAGCCAGGAATTCTGCGAGATAAATTGGTGTGAAGTCAGGCAATCGAAGCGCAAAAGACCAATTAAGCTGATGAGAAAAAATACCTACTCCAGCCTTCTGAAGATTTTGCGTTGCGTCCGTCGAAATTACTACGTATTTAGGAAAATGACTTTAGATGGTCTTGAAGGAGGCCCTCCAGAACATGCTTTGGAAGTAACTTGGCATTTTTTGGAAAAATATCATCGAAAATTAAGTCAACTGGCACCGAGCATTGGGTTTGGGGAGTTAAATGCCGGAGGGAAACGTGAAGATTTGATAACAGAGACTCGACGAAATTGACTTGGGGTCTTTGATAACGAGACCACGGGCGCTGAAAGAAAGAAACTGGATGTTTGATGAAAACTGTCTGAGAACAGAAGAGGGGTGCATCGTAAAGTTTTAAACATGTTTGCACAGTAAGCTGTCGAAATCTAGCATCAAGTGGAATGATTCTAGCTTCCAATAAAGCACGCTATTCGCTACACACCTAGGTAGCCCGAGACACAGCCGCAGAGCTTGCCTTTCTAGCAATATAAGTGGTCATAATTTGTACTCAGCATTTCCAGAAAACAGAACGCAGCCAAACTCCAGAATTGGGCGTACGTAAAGTTTATATATCATAAGTAACGTATCCCTGCGCATCCCTGAATTCTTATTGCAAAAACCGGCGGAGCAATTCTACAGCACTTTCTGCTTTACGGGTGTTTGATTCTATTTGTTGCTGCCAATTTAAATTGTCCACGTAAACAATACCAAGATATTTTAGCGCTGTTACTTGTGGAATCGGATCATTTCGATAATGCAGTGAAAGAAATACGGGAACGGATAGAGGGAATACAAGCAGAGCACATTTACTAACATTAAGTGAAAAAGAGAGCCCGCCAAGCCATACCTCAAGCTCACTCAAATATGACTGCAACATTTGATATAAACTATTCATATCTCGGGATGACAAGAAAAAAGCAATATCATCGGCGTAGACATAAAGAGGGACATTTTTATGAACGGGAATAGATGATAATAATATATTAAATAAAAGAGGTGACAGGACTGATCCTTGTGGAACACCTCTTGTTTGCTTATATGAGGCAGAAGTAATTCCCTTGTGGCAACAAAAGAATTGTCTCTCAAAGAGAAACTCCTGAACCCAAGATATAATGTACTTGGGAACCTCACAGTCCACTAATCTTGAAATTAATGTACTGTATTCCACACTATCGTAGGCTTTTGCGATAGCTAACGTGACCAATGCAGAAAGCTCACCAGATACTTTTGCAAGGCGAATTCGGCTTTCCGAATCAACATGAGCCGACCATATAGAGCACCCCTGTCTAAATCCTACTTCCCTTGGTGAAAGAATGTCCTGACGAGCGATGAATTTACTGAGCCTTCTATGAAGAATTCTTTCAATTATTTTAACTAGGTTTGAAGTAAGCGAAATTGGCCGAATGTTATCTAGGACACATCCGAGGCTTGGATTTTTTCGCAGCAACACAACTTTAGCAACTTTCCATGCGCTTGGAATTTGTGTGTGCTGTAAGGAGCAGTTAACAATATTCAAAAGCTCCTAGGAATGGGAATTAAATATTAATTTAATCATAGAGTTTGTAATCTGATCTGGACCGGGAGCTGCTTGCTTTACAGTTAGTATGACATCAGCCAGTTCAGCCATAGTGACTTCCTGAAAGTCCGAGGTTGCGCTTTTGAATGTCACAGGTCTCAAGCATGACGAAGCGAAACGCGCTTCAAGTCCTTTCGCGATGCCCTCTAACAAATCTGTTGTCTCTTTAGGAGACAGCACTACTGTATGCGAATATGCTGGTACCTTCGTCAATTTTTTGTTCCGTAGAAACCTGTACAGGGCAGATCTTTTATCGGGTTTTGATAAACGCGATTGTAAGTCAGAAATGTGTTTATCTTTAGCTATTGCAACTGTACGTTTAAACAGCGCTGCGTGGAATTTATAGTCAACGCAATTTTTCGGAGTATGGTTGTGGCGTAAACGTTTCCAAGTAGCCTTACGTCGCCTATACGCAAGCGTACAATCTTCATTCCACCAAGCTGAATTTGACGGTGTGCTGCCGTACTTAACAGAAAACTCTGCCGGCTGGATAGAGTCACTTAGACACGCTACGACTGAAGCAGCTCGTTGCTGTCCGACGCGTCCTCTCAATAACGAGAGCGCGGAGTTTAAAACAGTTTTATAAATTTTATAGTTGGTGAACCGTTGTTGCCGGATAGCAGAGGTAAGTTGTGGTAGCATTATTTCACAGGTAATTGGTACATGATCACTACTCGTCCCATTATCAAACGTTTCCCACGATGAAATCATAAACTGGCCACAAGAAATGTTAGGTCTAATGTTGATGAGCTTATCCCGTGTAGAAAGGTTATTTGTCCAGAGTTATGGCAGCGAAAATTATTATCCTGCAACCTATTCCACAATCTTTTGCCACAGCCATCTGTTTTAAGCCCCCAAGAAGTGCGATGCGAGTTAAAATCTCCAGCCAATAAAATTGAATTTGACGAAGAATTCTTGATAACACAATCTAGGTGATCTGTGCGTCTTACTCCATTTGGAAAGTACGCATTATTCACGGTAATCCTGTTGGAGTTAGGTAACAAACAATCTATTCCTAACAATTCAAAATCCGGACAAATATGTTCAAAAGTTACAGAAACATGATGACACATTTTTGAAGATATTAGAACCAATAATTCACCTCCTCTACCTGGCCGATCCAGTCTAAATGTTCGAAAATATTTCAGAGTAAATGTTCGGTTTAGTGAAAGCCAAGACTCTTGAAGTAAAATTATATTAGGATTTGTTTGCTGTATGAGATAAATAACATCTATGTGAGATATGAGCTGTATGAGATAAATAAGCACCTCCTAAACAAAACTCGTAAGCATTGGTTTGATGTTCTTTTTTTCCTTTTCAGACGGCCGTCACGACGCCGTGCAGATATCCATGTTTGTTGCGATCAAGCTACAATCAACCGAGAGTACATGTAATTTATGAAATAGATGGGACGCCATGCCTTGTGAGTGCAAACTCTTGTTATTTGTAATCACGGTATAGATATTGAAGAAGAATGGCCGCATCATAGTATAGAGCTATCTACGCGTGCATGCAAAAAGCTGAGCTATAAATAAGTTTATCAGAAAAGAAAATAAACTGACTTAGAAAGCTCTACGACTGCTCTATATTCTCTGCGCTCCACTGCTTCACATGATATTCAATGTGCGTCGTTCGATACTGTACTGTTTTGTACGTTTGAACTGTTTAACTTTTCTTCACTATGATTTACCTCAGGTCCCACAAAATCTATAGAAAATGCACCAAAACAAAATTGACAAAGCGTGATAAAGTTGGAACATGATAGGTTGCAGGTGTACTCAACGTAAACAAGCAGTATGTATGAATAGCACACACTTGTATAACAAACGTTGCCCTTTTTCACTTTCTCTGATGGCTTGAGCGGCAATGGTAGTCAAAACTGTGCAGACGCCTTTGAGCGGGACATTGTAGGTAAATGGCTTTCTTTCGGCTCTATTTGTTTTTGACTACAGCTTAGTTTTGGTGCAACAAGGTCGCTTCATCAAATGTAGAAACGTTTTATATATATCTCTGTGAAAAAATTCACAGTAACCAAGCTTGCTGCGCTTTCATAAGCTTTTAAATTATACTGCTTAAAGTGGCAACCTTCAGCCCACATTACTTGATGGTTAGATGTTGGAATTCTTTATATTGTAACCTTAGTACTTTGCGCATTACATTTAATTTTAACAAACTAATCGTCACGATCTAAGCAGATATATTATTTTTAAATAAAAAAACTACCTGCTGGGGAAAGGAAACTTTTTGTCTTGGAGGTGTTGCGCCAGGATAGATTTGACTAGCTGGCCACGTCGAAAAAGAAGCGAGCTGCATGACACGTGAGACGCGAGCCACAAGAAATTTCAGAACGGCCTAGTGCAAGCGTATGTTTATGCCGATGATATCGAGTTTTGTTTTACAGCTGCACGTATACGGTCACATTATCGAAGTCTGCAGACGTATATGAACCCTCTAGAAGCGTGGTTAAAAAATAAACTTATCCCAGAATGTCAAAAAAGTGCGTTGGTAGTTTTTCCTCTGAGTGTTCTGACCCATATCGCTTTGCATTATCGGCAAAACGTTATCCAGCAGGTAGAATCTGTTAATTATTTAGGGATAACTTAGACTGGAAAACTTAATTGGAGTTCACATATAGAAATAATGGTTGCTAAAGGAACATGTGCACTGGAGATGCTTCGTAGACTCAGCAACAAACTTTCGGGTTTAGGCTATGATGTTCTCATCATGATTTACTGCATGTATATCCGCACGATATTTGATGATGGTGTTCCTCCAGAAGGACCATGATTGCAGTTACCAAAATACAATGCCGAATCCCCCCACAGATTTTTTACCTACACAGGTATGGTCTGGTACAGTCACCTTTATACCTCCATTTCAATGAGTGTGAACCTCTTGACCGTTCCTTTTAACGCACAGATTATTCACCAATCAGAGGAAAAGAGTTCTAGACGAACCGTTTCGAAGTTTGAGATTAAATTGATCTCTTCCGGTTCTTTTTTCTTCTGGCGCTATCGTGCTGGGTTTTAGCCACAGGAGCGTTTGCTAGGCCGTTTGCGATTTCCTTCGGGAGACGAAAAGAATTGAATTCTATGTTCATCGTTAAAAAAAAGTGGTCGAAATCAAGCATATTCATTAAAATTTAACATTGCGGAATTACGAACATTTCCTTTTAAACAGCAAGGCACCTTTCGTTTCTGGCCAATCCCCCATGGTGGGTTGCACCAGGATAAAATGAGCAAACAAACAAACAAGCATCGGAACCTGGCTGGACGCTGCAGTGGTGACTCCGCCTATAACTGCGTCCAATATAAAGCTGTGACCTCGGAATGGGCTCGCTGCCGCCCGTCTCGCCTCTCCCACCTCAACATATGGTGACCCCGGACCGACCGACAAGCGACCGGTGCTGCACCGCTGCCTCTGAGCTTTGCGATCATGTTACAGCCAACTCACACCTTGCAGCTGCACTTTAACTCGCATCTGCTATCGTTCCAGACCGAAAAGACCTAGTGATCTGAAGGACGAGCGCTTCAACGAGCCATCGGCAGCCGCGTTCCCGCGACTCTGTCCGCCAGTGCAACCGTTCCAGTCGACCTACCCCAAGGTATGGTTTATGCAGCTTGACGCAGTTTTTGTGGTGAATGGCGTCACAGACCAGTCGCTGATGGACGCCATTCCTCTCGGCGCCCTTTCGGTAGAACTGCGTCATCTCGCTTCTACATCAAACTCAAGTCCGCAGTCGTACGATGACCTCTGCTCTTCCATGCTGGCCTCCTACGGCCTCACTTACCACCCGCTTCCGTTCAACCGTGACTTCGAGGTTTCCCCTGCGCCGTAGCGTGCGGAACGCTCCAGCGCGAACCTCTCCACTAAGCTGGACCTAAATTTGCCGGCTACGTCTTCTACAACCTCTCGTCTTGCCACCAGCGACGTGAGTCCCGGGTACGACTGCCCATCCGACGACGTTCTGGACATTCGTGCTGCATGTGGCCAGTCATTCACGAGATCCGACGTGGTTCTTTCAGACGTTCCTACCGCCAACGACCATGCCGACCCGAGGTGTATTTTTTCGAAGTCCTCGGCCGATGGTCCCACAGACACTCTCGCCACCCGCACGTCTTCTCCGACCTCCACAGACCACGACTTCTCGGACATGTCAGGCTACACGACGGCTACATCACCGCATGCCCCGGAGTCTACCAAGACTACGGATATCTTAACGCTCGCTATCCACCTCCCGGTCGCAGAACCTTGACCGTATACGATGTCTGAAGGCAACTTTCTACAATCCCCATCGCTCTGCATATCCTGCCAGCAGCGATGAGCATCGCCCTCATAGTCTCCCGCAGCCGAAGTTAAAGCCACCAGCCATCAACCACAGCCAAACCTCTCAGAAGCTGCGACTATGACTGACACTCCTGCGAATGACGTGCATAATCCATCTATGGGACAGCAGACCACACATGTCACACTTGCCGTAGAGGCAACGATTTGCTATACCAACCTGCGCAAGAAACCGCGTGCGCTGAATACTGAAGGTGTTTCCCCAAGTCAAAGTGCGCCCACTGAGCGTCCGGGAAAGTCTACACCTGCTGGATCCCATGACACACCTCCTACCGAATTCTCGACGGAAAGCGTGGCCCAGCACGCATGTAACTGGAATGTCGGCATGCCCTTTTACAAGCCGCAGACGGCATCCACCTCTTCCCAACGTGTACAATGCTACTTAACCACTGCCCACGTAAGCGGTCAAGTCCACTCATATTCGGTTGCTGCAAAAGTCACGACACCTGCGTGTCGACATCGCCGTGAGCACTGTGCACGCCCGCGAAAGCACCATCGAAGCTGTACTTATAAACGGGTGGTCTGCAAGACTTCACTGCACCTCTTCTGATTGTTTCGCGCGCAGGGGCACATGGGCTTTTGTGCACCCACCCTCTTCTCACCCTGAAAGCACCTTTACCTGCAATATTCACTCGCGACACCTTGTGCGCTCACGGCTGGCCCCAGCTGGTCATCCTGTCACTCACTTGTGTACGACCACAGCAACCCGACGCTTACTTCTTCGTTCACTGCGCAACTCCCAGTGTCGCCCCCCCCAAAGACCCACTGGTTCCTGAAGGTCTCTTCACGTTGACGACTCAGACTTCCCCACATACAATCCACGGACTGTCACACATATACAGAATATCTGTCTCTTTTGCTTTTCCTTTTGTGCATAAGCTTTAAATCACGCAAAGTGCTAGGGGCGGGGGGGAGCCTATGTAGCGCCACGCTAGATTTGGCCAGCTGGCCGCGCAGAAAAAGAAACGAGCCGCATGGCACGTGAGGTGCGAGCAAGGAGGAATTTCAGAATGGCCTAGCATCGGAACCTGGCTGGACGCCTGCAGCGGCGATCTCGCCTGCGCCTGCGTCCAGAATAAAGGTGTGACTTTGGCGTGGGCTTGTCTCGCTTTCTCCCGTTCCTCTACAAAGGGAATGCTGGCGCAGGTATCAAAGTACTCCACAGCCAACGCTACATCACTGCACCTGGCCTCAAAGTCGGATATCCAAAAGTGTGTCAATCTACTTTCACCATGTCTTTCAACATTTTGTCTCAATATTGTGCTTCTACAACATAACATCTCACGTATTTGGGCTCAAAAAAGTACTGACCTGATTCTGAGACACCGTAAGGGGACATTTGTCGTTTCCTTGGTATGCTGTTCTGATGTGGTCCACACACCGGAGTCGGACTAGCAAGACATCTTTCACTTTGATTTCAAAGTGTTTGTCTGTGACTTTTAGTGAGCCAGCCTCATTGCAATCGACAATCTCCTGACGAGTAAACACCATTCACAGGGTGTGATTTCTACATCTTGCACGCAGCCAAAATCGGCGATATCGCTAACGCGGTCAAGGAACCTCAACTTAGTCACCGTTGTTTACGTACGTCATGGCTACATGGTGAGTCGGCCTCTATTAACAGATGAGCTGCTGTGTCTACCCGAAGTCACACTGTTATGAAACGCCACTGCGAACCCACCCCTCAAGAAATAGAAACTAAAGTGTTTTTTTTATTTACAGTGAAATCTGTTTATGACAAGGAGAAACGAAAAACTGTCCGCCAGCGGTGTCGCAAACAGTCTCCATTGGTTGTCCTATCTGTCACGTCAGTATCAGCGTCCTACCGAAGCATGCAGGCCATCGGCTGCGTTGTGAGTGACGTCGTCCATTCTGTCACAACCGTGGCGCTGAGCACGTGTGCATCAGTTTCTCTTAAAACCTTCCAATGGGCATGCAACGAACAACTCCAGAAGAGCGCCGACTGTGGAAACGTAAAAAAAGCTCGCATTCACCGGGCTGATGGTGCACTCCTGGCACAAAACGGCCCCGGAAGTCCGAGTGCTGGCATCATCTGCGTACCGTTGATTCGGTAGCCGTCCAAGTCGTGCTAAATGGTGAACGAGAACGCTAGCGCCTGTGGTGGGTGGAGCCTGCAAACCACGCCACCGAGCTAGTTCGCGATGTCAAACGCTTGCAGCAATGCCACGGGGAAAATTAATGCGGGGTTCTTGAACCAGAGAAAACGGCAGCTAATTTCTTTCTGCTTATAGGCCACACGACCCAGTGCCTACGCCGAACAAGTGGCGCTGCGGCCTCAACGTGACGATTGCGGGAGTGGTTTTGCTGGAGCGAACGCCTGCTTTCGGCTGAAGTTTCTCTAGTGGCCCTTCGGACTCAGCTGTGACGTCTGTGACGACCTTCGGTTCGAGGACAACGACTGTGATTAACGCATCGAGAAATGCACTGAACCGTTCAATACACTCATCCATGACTGCGATCGTAGGAGGCGCAATGTGCAGCATATGAAATAAAAACAGAAGTAAACCAAAGCTAAACGTGTGCCTGATGTCGCTAAGATGCACGAACATGTAACCAATAACTGTGAAACGTTTCCATGCCACGTCAGGTTTAACTCACTGCTAAAACAAGAGCCACACGTTTATGCTTTCGCTAATAATTCATTTGAATGGCGCGTTTGGCTGGTGTTGATTTTTTCAAGGGCAGTGGTATTAAAAACACAACAATGTGTTACGACGCCCTACAGTAGAACCTTTAGGGTTCCCGACACTATAGTGTTTCATTTAAAGCAACAATCTGATAATATTTAAAATATGTGACAGTACTTTCTAAAATGTTATCTAAATTTATTTTGGTCACTCATAAAGTCTTCTGTGATGTGTTAAATATGCATTACTTCAATTTATGAAACTATTTGTCACATGATTCTCAGCCTTTTAATAAATTATATCACAGCGAACTATCACAGACAGCTGAAGTGGAAGACATGCAGCTTATGTCCCCACGGTTATATTATGTAGTACGTTCATGCCGAGAGTCTCACGAAGTACATTGGAAGTTCTGATTGTTGCAGAAAATTTGATAATCCTTTAGCATTTACAGTTAGGAAAAGCGGACAAAAACCTCTTTTTTCTTTTCTTGCCCTTATATAATTTGTCGAGGAGAGCAATCTATAGCACATAATGGTGGTTACATAGTGCACAAATCTGGACGTTTTTTTCATTATACGGTCAATACACGCTTTCTCAACGGATGACACACAACGCAAGCTTGCATATCATCAGAGTACATAACTCTTCAGAGCAAGCATATCATTTTCAAAGGGTCTTTAATGAAGTTTGACAATGCATGCGACAACAATACCGATGAACGAACGTTTGTTTCGCACACCAAAGCCTCCTTGAAACAAGTGAGCGATCGTGCGACCATCATTGGCTCTTCAGTGCTAACAGTAGCTTCTTAAAGTATACACATACTATAATGCATTTCGAAGGCCCGCATTAGCAATACTTCACTCTTAGAAGACTCTACTTTGCAAGACGGCTTTGTTGTGGCCCCAATTCCTTTTTCAAATGGTCTTCTATTCGACACTAGAAACTTAAGTCAAATGGAACGGTGGAGGAACACATGACCATCAGGAGAATAAGTTTCATGATTATGACATTTATTTACAAGTTATTTTTGAATATCACAATTGTAGTAGTAAGTACATTACTGTGTCATGTGCTTTTTGTTTTTTCCCATCTTTTCTGTCGCTTTTTCAAACTCTGTCATCTCGTTCCCACGTGACCCTGGACAGGTCACGTGGGTCACGTGGGAAGTGATCCTGGACGGGTTCACCACCCTACCTTTACTTCTCAATTATTGATTTTTTTCTCTCTTACGAATGTCTCTCTTGCTATGGTTACGATATAAGTATGAGGTACGCCGTAGTAATGTATTCTGGATTAACATGGGTTGCCGGTAGTTTTTTTATTATGCCTCCAAATCTGAGCACAGAGGTAGTCTCGCCTGTCGCAGGCATTCAAAAGCAAGGGTTATCATCGGGAATGGAACCTATGTTCTCAGTCTCAGCCGAACGACCTTGTTGAAGAACCTTCAACAAGACATTTTTTGTTGTCACGCACTTTAATATAGCGTCAGTGGTATTTGTGAGCAGTACATTTATATAATTGAGGTGAGCAGGGTGGCGAAAGTGGTCCTAGCATCTTTGTGAGTTGTTTAATGCAAGTACCGTATAGGTGTGTTTTAGTCGGCATGCTCTTCGAAAAAACACGATTTGTTGTTTTTTTCTAAGATATGATTATCAGTCTAGACATGTTTCGCTACACACTTTTCGCTACAATCTTTTATATACTAAATGATGACCTCTCTGTTTGTCGATATATATCGAACGTCTACAGCAGACATACTGTTACCATATAAGGGCCTTCAGGCACATTCCAGCAGCATTTCGCAGCTCTCAGTTATTCTGCGGAACATAAATGAATTCTGATTCTGTTGAAAACTCAATAATACCTGAAAAACGAACATTCTTCTGAGAGTACAGGTAAAATCTGAATCTCATCCGTGAAGGCAGTAAATTATTCTAGCGAAATTGAGAATGCTATTGGTGAAGTATTCAGTGGCTCTCTGCAATCACCAGGACGGAAAGAAGGCAGCGCCGGTACTTCAAACGCCATTTTTGGATTATAAATATTAGTCACAAAACTTCGCTACTTGTTGCTGCTTAATACTGGCCACTGTCATGTTCGGCACTCATGCTAACCCACTTACAAGGCTTTGTATAGCGTGGCCGACTTACTTGTCTAGCTCATTTACTTGATAGTTGTCAAAAAAAACGACTTACTAGTATGGCAGATAACAAACAATAGCTATAACAGGCGCATTGCCTGCTATAGAAGAAAATTGGGCCTCTGACGTCCATAAAATGGAATCCATACTTACCAAAATCAACTACATTGGCTTGAACGGGCCACTATAACTAACGCTTCAGTCGTTTACAGTGTGAACACGAACAGCAAAAAAGCAACCTCTGGGATACTTCTTCAGCCAAGACATTCAAAGGGACTGATATTGATCGCAAATATGGGTAACTTTTACGAAGGAGTTTAATCAAATGTGACTGCAGAGAAAGTGCGAGGTAAATGAGACGCTGTTCTACCTTGAGGCTTGTGAGAAAGCTCAGGGATAAACTGAAACTCATCAAATTTATTATTATTTTCGTTGTCAGTGTTTTATAATGCTTCATTGATTGATTGTAAAGTGAAGTTTAACGTCAATACCACCATAAGATCATGAGAGATGCTGTGAAGGGCTCTGAAAATTTTGACCACCGAGAGTTTTTTAACGTGCACCGAAGTATGAGCACACGGGCCTACAGCATTTCACCTCCATCGAAAATGCAGCTGCCGCCGCCGCCACCGGGATTCGATCCCGCGACCTGCGGGTCAGCAGCCGAGTACCTTAGCCACTACACCACCGCGACTTGGCTCTTTCAAAATGCTGCTGTCAGTGCAAGTGAAATCTGCGCTGATGAAACTGCTCGTTTTTCTGGAAGAAATTATCTTCAGACTTACACGAAGCACACTGAAAACTTAAAAACGAGCAGCACCAGCTAAAGCAGCAAAAAAGTGACGAACCACCCGACGTGTTGAAACTGATGCATTTTTCTGGATATGGTGCCATGAAGAAAACGTACGCATAAAAGAACGTATGTTCAAGTATGTACGTCTATGTTTTCCTAAAAACCAAACACAAAGTTTTAGGTTCGTGCATTAGTGCCTCCTCTCATTTGCGTCCTTTTTCTGCGTAGATCACTTTTATACGCAGAATATTGCATAAATGTCGAAAAAAAGAGAAATACACTACAATGGAATTATCACAGGCTGTCGAATATACAAAAAATAACGGAAGTTGTGTTATTTCTTTTATAGCCCCAGTATTCCATCCGGTAAACCCTACGAGACAGCCCTAATGTTGGCTGTTTTAAAAGCGGGCGGAAACAGACCGCGACACTAACAGCAATGATCCATCGCGCGTAGGTGGTCACATGATTTTCGAGCTCGAGCTTACAAAGGCATTCGTACTGGTGAAGGGTTTGTTTTGCAAAATGCTAGAACTTCTCACTATACAACTACGACATGTTTATATATATGAAGAATAAATAAAATACAAATCCTGCCGTGATAAATAAATACTTCTTATTTTTAAGGATTCTGTGAACAAGGCATACCCACACAATGATGTGTCCGTCTTGTTTGGGACGTAGACGCTAATTAGGCACACATTCTGTACAATCTTTGCGCTTTAACAACCTTGGTAGCACTTGAGACGCCTAAATAAACAAGTTGGCCTAAACTTCCGCCGGTTCTATATTTCAGATTCCAGGTAGCCACTCTGCGGGCCGACATGAGGTTCGTATATTTCGTATGCTTCTTAGCGTTGTGGTGCCAGTATATGCACACTTGTTCTGCGAAGAAGAGGGAAAGGTTGTGGGTGTGCAGAAACATTTTCACCGAGCGAATGAACGGAAACTGGGACAGCACTAGCTGGACCTGCACTGTTTGCCTTCAAATTTTGTGAGGTTGTTGAGCGAGAAGGCTTAATGCACACCACTTTCCACACTTAACGTGACCTCAACCACCAGTTTCCCGCACCATAATTTGCGGAAAAAAAACGTGCTGTAGGGTTATTTAGTTGTGCAGTTTATTCGTTGATATTGCCACGTTCCATTTACCAAGTTTTTGTTATTGTCCCAAAACACCACACGATTCTCAGCGCAAACCGCACCTGCAGTTTTCTAGAAGGTTCCGGACTGTAGTAGATCATTTCGATAAGATCACGCCCACTGTGCGAACGGTACAGATTGTTCTGGAACCTACGCTACCGCCAGCGATAACGCTAGAACATTCGACGGCAAGAGTATAAATGCCGACGCGCTTCGCCGCTTGTCAGTTGTTGATCGAAGGCCGACGCTCCGTTCGCCGCTATCAATCCGAGACTGCTATCTGTGCGAGACTGCTGCTGTAATTGGACTTTCCGTTTACCGGGCACAGGTTAGCCCAAATAAACAGTTAAATCCCAACACGAAGTCTCCTGTCTTCGGCCACGTCACGACCCCGTGACATCTGGTGGAGGTGCTGCTTCGTTCATGTACCGGACGCCCCCGTCAAGCCGTGAACCCAGCCCACGTCGCGGAGAAGACACCGACGCCAACCAGGAGAAGCGAACCAGCCGCCGACAGCAAGGGCTACCACCGGAGTACGGGCTTCTACCAGACAAGGCGCGGAAGACGAAGGCCATGACCGCGACTGCAGCGACAATGACAACCGCAGCGTCCCAGCCCACGATGGTCATGCATCAACCCTCCACCAATTTTCCATGGGTCATCGTTCGAAGACCCGGAGTCCTGGCTAGAAACATACGAACGTGTGGCCGCCCTCAACCACTGGGACCATGACGAAAAGCTGCGTCGTGTGTTCTTCTATTTGGAAGACACCGCAAGGACTTGGCTTGAAAACCGGGAGTCCACGCTCCGAACGTGAAATTTTTTCTGCGGCGCATTCCTGCAAACGTTCGCGAGCGTCGCTCGCAAAGAGAGGGCCGCTGCTTCATTAGAGACTCGGGTTCAGCTACCAAATGAAAATGTCACCATTTTAACAGAAGAAATGACCCGACTATTCCGTCACGCTGACCCAGACATGCTTGAGGAGAAAAAAGTTCGTTTCCTCATGCGATGGGTCAAACAGGAGCTCTTCGCGGGACTGATGAGAAACCCACCGATAACCGTCCAAGAATTTGTAGCCGTAGCGACCACTATCGAAAAGACCCTGGACATGCGCACCAGACAGTATAATCGTCGCCTGACTGCAGACTGCGCTGCTGTTCAAGCCAGTAACTCCGGAGACCTGCGTGAAACGATCCGAGCGATCTTGCGGGAAGAGCTGCGCAAGCTGTTGCCTTCGGCACAAACTCAAGTGGATTCAATTGCCGACATTGTGCGAAAAGAAGTTCGGCAATCGCTTCAAATTCCTCACGCACCGCTGCCCGAGCCGGAAGCTATGAGCTACGCCGCCTTCAGTCGGCGCTCCTAAATCACCTGACTTAGAAGCCGTCGTTGAAGGCAGTCAGCATCTGTTGGTCACCCGAAATATTTGCGTCGCAAGAGGAATTTCAGAGCTGCGGGGAGGCAAAGCAACGGTTATGCTCACCAATTTCAGCAATGAGTACAAACATGTGAACAAAGGAACAACGGTCGCATACATCGAAGAAATTGTCGAAGCCACCAGTGCTTTCGCCCTCGCCGATTCTGCGGAACCTGCTCAGAAGAACCAAGCCCCTCCCATAGCTTTCGACGTCAATCCCAGACTTCCGAACGATAAGCAAGAACAGCTCAAGGCCCTGCTCCTGCAATACGAAGATTGCTTTTCGTCGTCACTGAAAATTCGGCAGACCCCAATCACGAAACATCGCATCATAACCGAAGAAAATGCCAAACCACTCCGTCAGAGTCCGTACAGGGTTTTGACGCGAGAACGTGAGGCCATGAAGAGACAAGTTGATGAAATGCTGCGGGATGACATTTACCAGCCGTCCAAGAGTCCATGGGCATCCCCCGTGGTGTTAGTGAAGAAAAAGGATGGGACCCTACGTTTCTGCGTCAATTATCGCCACCTGAACAAAATCACAAGAAAGAACGTGTATCCCCTCCCACGAATAGACGACGCACTTGATCGACTCCATAACGCCAGGTACCTTTCGTCAATGGATCTCAAGACTGGCTATTTGCAAATCGAAGTCGACGAAAGAGACCGAGAGAAGACGGCGTTTATAACACCGGACGGCCTCTTCGAGTTTAAGGTGATGCCCTTCGGCCTTTGCTCAGCGCCTGCAACGTTTCAACGCGTTGTGGATACAGTACTGGAAGGATTTAAGTGGCATACTTGCCTTGTGTACTTGGACGACGTCGTCGTGTTTTGCTCGAGTTTCGACGAGCATCTTCGGCGCCTTGAAGCTGTACTTCAAGCCATAAAGACTTCCGGACTCACACTGAAGCCAGAAAAGTGCAGATTTGCGTATGAGGAGCTCTTGTTTCTGGGGCACGTTATCAGCAAGTCTGGAGTTCGTCCCGATCCATAGAAAACAGCCGCCATCGCCGACTTTCCGCCGCCCACTGACAAGAAAGCCGTGCGCCGATTTCTGTGCCTGTGTGCCTATTATAGGCGGTTCGTGAAAAACTTCGCCCGCATCGCCGATCCTCTCACTAACCTTACCAAGGCCGACGTGGAGTTTAAGTGGGAAACTACGCAGGAACACGCTTTTCAGGAGCTTAAACATCGCCTCCAGACGCCTCCGTTACTTGCCCATTTCGACGAATTCGCCGAGACAGAAATACATACTGACGCAAGCAGCGTAGGTCTTGGCGCCTTTCTTGTGCAGAGGGCTGACGGGCTTGAAAGGGTTATTAGTTACGCCAGCCGATCGCTATCCAAAGCAGAAGCAAATTATTCCACAACAGAAAAGCAGTGCCTCGCCATCATCTGGGCTACGTCGAAATTTCGCCCCTACCTCTACGGCAGGCCCTTCAAAGTTGTGAGCGACCACCACGCATTGTGTTGGCTAGCCACCTTGAAGGACCCCTCAGGTCGCCTCGCACGATGGAGCCTGAGACTTCAAGATTATGACATTACTGTCATTTACAAGTCCGGCAAAAAACACTCCGACGCCGACTGTCTCTCTCGTGCGCCTGTCGACCAACCACTACCCGACGACCCGGATGACGACTACTTCTTAGGAACGATAACTAACGACGACTTCGCTGAACGACAGAGGGCTGACCCGGAACTTAAGGCCCTAATAGAATACCTCGAAGGCAGGACCGCCGAAGTCCCGAAGGTATTCAAGCGCGCACTTGCGTCGTTCTTTCTACGAAACGGTCTTCTATAAAAGAAGCACTTTTCACCGCTTCGAGCTAAGTACCTCCTTGTGGTACCTTCAGCTCTGCGACCAGAACTCCTGCAGGCCCTTCACGATGATCCGACGGCAGGGCACCTCGGTGTTTCTCGCACGCTCGCGAGGATACAAGAAAGGTACTACTGGCCACGTCTTACCACCGACGTCACTCGTTATTTGAGAACATGCCGGGACTGTCAGCGACGCAAGACACCGCCGGCAAGGCCAGCGGGACTTCTGCAGCCAATTGATCCACCTTACCGACCTTTCCAGCAGATTGGTATAGACCTACTGGGGCCGTTCCCGACGTCGGCTTTTGGAAACAAGTGGATCGTGGTAGCTACCGACTACCTCACCCGCTACGCCGAGACAAAAGCCCTGCCAAAAGGCAGTGCATTCGAAGTAGCTAAATTCTTCGTCGAAAATATCGTCCTACGTCATGGCGCCCCGGAGGTCCTTATCACCGACAAAGAAACGGCATTCACAGCCGACCTAACTCAAGCGATCTTGGCATACAGCCAAACAAACCACCGCCGGACGACAGCGTACCACCCACAGACCAACGGCCTCACCGAGCGGCTTAACAAGACGATCGCCGATATGCTGTCAATGTACGTCGATGTCGAACACAAGACGTGGGACGCCATTCTTCCGTATGTGACATTCGCATACAACACGGCTGTGCAGGAGACGACGCAGATATCTCCATACAAATTGGTCTACGGAAGGAGCCCGGCAACGACGCTCGATGCCATGTTACCCAACGTCACCGACGAAGAAAACCTCGATGTGAGCGAGTACCTTCAACGCGCCGAAGAAGCCCGACAACTTGCGCGTCTCCATATCAAAAATCAGCAGACGACCGAGAGCCACCGTTACAACCTTCGACGACGCTTCGTGGAATACCAGCCCGGTGAACGTGTTTGGGTGTGGACGCCGATACGCCGACGTGGACTAAGTGAAAAGCTTCTGCGACGGTACTTCGGACCGTACAGGGTGGTTCGACGTCTCGGCCCACTTGATTACGAGGTTGTCCCCGACAGCATCACGAACTCTCAACGACGCCGATCGCGACCTGAAGTCGTCTATGTCGCGTGCCTCAAGCCGTTTCATGCGCGTTAACACACTGAACTAGTGTTTTTTTGTATTATTGTTGTATCGTAATTTATTCATTGTACTTTCTTGCATTATTATTGTACTTTCATCTTTAGTTAAAGCATCGGGACGATGCCTTTTTTCAGAGGGGGGCAATGCCACGTTCCATTTCCCAAGTTTTTGTTATTGTCCCAAAACACCACACGATTCTCAGCGCAAACCGCACCTGCAGTTTTCTAGAAGGTTCCGGACTGTAGTAGATCATTTCGATAAGATCACGCCCACTGTGCGAACGGTACAGATTGTTCTGGAACCTACGCTACCGCCAGCGATAACGCTAGAACATTCGACGGCAAGAGTATAAATGCCGACGCGCTTCGCCGCTTGTCAGTTGTTGATCGAAGGCCGACGCTCCGTTCGCCGCTATCAGTCCGAGACTGCTATCTGTGCGAGACTGCTGCTGTAATTGGACTTTCCGTTTACCGGGCACAGGTTCGCCCAAATAAACAGTTAAATCCCAACACGAAGTCTCCTGTCTTCGGCCACGTCACGACCCCGTGACAATATGAGAGTTTCTGTTCAGCTAATCCACCCTTCGCTAGCTAATGGTCTTTTAGACGTGGCTCATACTGCGGGTGTACTAGCTGATAGTCGTAACTCAAGTGAAAAGCGTTTATTATTACGCAGCTTTAGGGTAACCATTGTGTTCCTTTAAGGGCTATCTGCACGCTGGCCACAAACTTACGCGTAGTCTGTGCATGCCTAATTTTCAATTTTTCCGACGGTTTTGCAGAACATCGCTTTACGCGAGCTCAAGGCGTTATAGGTGTACACATAACAGGTGGTCGAAGTATAAATGTGCACTCTCCACCTGATCTTTTACTGATATAATAGCGCATTCTATATAATCTGTGTATTTGGCATTCTCACATTCGACGCTTGTGGACTTCGGCTTTCTCACACATGTAGTCTATATTTTTGTAGATATCCGAAAAACAGCCCTTACGGACGCTGACGTACAAGAAAAAGATTAACCGCAGAGCTTACTCGTAACTGAATATTTATTAGGAGCAGATGAGCAGAGAAGTTCATTATCATTATTCATGAACGCTGTGCTTTGAAGTCAATATTATCATTATCTATATCAGCAGCCAAATTAACTACGAACAAATTTTGAACTTGCAGTGATTCTATAAAAAGGCGCCCTGCGACGCCAATTGTGCATGTATTTTTCATTGTTTCTTTTGGTGCTGCGGGAGGCACCGATATTAGGGAGTTGTAGCTTGTACGTATACTTCTTTACTTTAACATGTTATCGGATACCGTTTGGCGTTTACTGTCTCTTCGGAACGCATATCTTTCAATGTTCCAGCTCCTCGTACGTAAACGTTTTCGTACGTACGCAAACACGTATACATTTAGGATTTTGCAACCGATAAATGGTGAAGCTAACTGTATATAAACTGAATTTAACTTACATCGGTGTAAATAACCGTTGTGACAAAAGCACGAGTCCTTTTTATCGTGTACAGCATTCTCGTATGCAGGAAAGATTGAAAAATACAAGGCTACTGCAACTATAGTGTCGAAATCTTGTGGCACTTCGTACAACCACAGTCATGAGCACGTTGGCTTACGCGTAACGTTTTTGAGGAGAAAATCAATAAACAGGTCACTCATTTGTAAAATGCCGCTGTGCGGTTCTTGCACGAGAAGTACAATGCACGATGTTTCTGCAATAACAATTTAGTGATTTCTTTGTTCACTGTTGTTCCGCTATTTGGCACAACCTATCCAGTTTGTCTGGGGCTCGCATGTTTACAGCGTCTATGTGATAGGTCATTCGAGCTTTGGCATTCCGGCTGAAACAATGCATGCTATAGATGGTCGCACTTCAGCTTATTTGTTTTCAACTGGACGGCTCGCGTCTCCGCAGTGAGGATACCGCGAGTTTTTACGAACGAGGACAAATTTGCGAGAGAGGGTGGCAAACGTAAAGCCTATCTGGCGGGAGACATAATCCCCATCAGCGGGAACCATAAAGGTTTATGTTTCTTAAATACCCATACATGCACAGAATCTATCCGGTATCCCGTAACACGGTAGCCTAAAGAAGTATACATATAAGCTAAAAGCTCTTATTGTTATTCAAATGGCAACGCTAAAAGTGACGCTATTTTAATTTTAAACAGTTCCAGTAAGTTTAATTTTAACAACAAACTGCCTTGATCTCAGACTACGGTAACACACATGAGCTATTTTCAATATGGGAAGTAAAGTTATGTCAGGTGACGTGATGACAAGGACGGTTCACTTTTATTGGTTTGATTTGACACGTAAAGTGCTGTATGTGGTGGTAGCTCTAACTATACGAGTGAATGCTAAAAACAGCAAAAACTTTTCCTTCACCTTCTCAGAAGGAAATCATTCCTGTTTTTAGAAGACGCATTTTCAAAACAACGAACACAACACTTAGACTGCGAACGAGGGTATGCCACGCCTGCAACTAAAAGTGGAAATACATGCCGCGTTTTTAGCGAACCAAAAATGCGGCAAGTGGTGGGCGCTGACGTCACCATAGATTGAGTCTTGTAAGCAAGCCGGGAAATGACCCCGCCCAAAGCGTATATGTTTATCTAACACAGTTTGACCGTGCAAGCATGTGCTGTCGATCGTGGTTCGTAGTAACCAGTCTTACGACGCCGACAAAAAGAGCGATAGCGAGGTATTGGGGGAAGGCCACCATAAGATGACATTTCCGGTACATCTTTATGAGACGCTCGCTGTTAATGGAAGCGATCTTTGACGTCATCACGCAAGTGAAATGCAAAAAAGAACGTTTCTCGTCGACACATGCTCGAGTTTTGAACTTTGTCGACTCATAACTTCACTTTCTGCGCACTAATTCCCATATTTCTTGTTGATTTCGTCTCAGTAACCATTGTTACATACATAGCGGCGCTAAATAAGGCTGTCCCAAAAGTGTCGCACGGCCCTTTCAAGCGGCCACATTCGTGTTGAAAAGTCGGAGGCAGTCGCGTTCGGCCTCAGTTCTAGTCGAAAGACTTGGAGCATGTTTGTGCTTTTGAGTACTGCGCCACGAAGTTTTACTGCGATTATTATAATCATGCATGCAAGGAAGTCACGCGTGGGGTGTAAAAACCGCCTGTGACGAGCCAGCGCAGTTGCTCGTGGTGTTTTTCTCAGAGCAGGCCAAAGGCATAGGCGAACATGAACATGGTCGCCCTTTTTGTACTAGCTCTGTAGTAGTAGTAGTAGTAATAGACTTTTATTCAGCCAAATTTACAGGCCGAGCATTTCGACCGCCTGTGCGATCAGTCGACGCTGTTCTTCTTCCCCTTCGGCGCCGATCCAATCGAGCCAGGAGGTGATGGAAAGGGATGGTGGAGGGTAATAGCTGGATTGCTGAGCAGTTGGGCAGTAAAACAGGCAGTGTGACAGGTCAGCGTATGGGGAAGGACAATTAGGACAGCAGGGGTTAGACCTATATTTATAAAGGAAAAGGCGAGAGGGGGTTATCAAGCAGTTCATTTGGATGTGCCGTAGAGTTCGAGCCTCCAGCGCCGTGAGTGATGGATGAGGGGGAGGGTAAAGACGCTTGTCGAGCCGGAGCTGGAGATATACCTCCTTGATAGTGTGACGCAAGGAGATCTGCCCATCGTTATTCGCGGAGCTCTCACTGTCTTCCGAAGGTGTGGGCCAGGGAATGAACGGTGCCCGGTGCAATATATCGCGGGCAAGCTGATGAGCTAGCTCATTGCCGTTAATACCCGAATGCCCAGGAACCCAGTGGAGGAAGACAGTGGAGGGTTGAAGAGCAGAGGCCGCTCGCTCGACCTCCTGTTGAAGAGCAGGGGGCAACGTGTTGTTCTGTATGTGACGGATGGCGGCGTGAGAGTCGGAGTAAATCGTGTACTCGGGGAGAGAAGGGAGGGAGGAAAATGACTGCATGGCGTGGACCATGGAAAGGACTTCGAGCGAAAGTACATTTGGCGGGTGTAAGTATGGCCCGCTGGTGTGCGTGTCAGGTGACGAAAGGTGTGGATGGTAGATAACGTAGCCACACGAGCCCCGAGGAGCCATGTATGAGGCATCCGTGTAGGCAACTCCCTGTGTAGAGAGAGGAGGAGAATGATGCTGTGCTGCCGCATGACGCCGGCCGGCGTGAAGAACGGGAGACATATTGGATGGGAGGGGAAGGATGCGAAGGTTAGAAGCAGCGGTGCTAGCGGCAGAAGGCAAGGTGGGCACGGAAACGGGAATGTGAGGGATACCAGCTTGGGCTAATAGCCATTGACCTTGACGAGTGAGAGAAAGACGGGCAATCTGAGAGTCGTGGTGCAGAGAAATAAGAGAACGTAATGGATGGAAGAGGCCTGTGGCAAAGAGCTTAGTGGTAGAGGTAGTGAGAGGGAGGTTTAGAGCTGCCTTGAAGAGGCCTAATAGAGCTCTTTCAAGTGTGTTGAGTTGCGTTTCGGTGAAATGAACGTAGGGTACAAAGTACAAGAACTTGTTAAGGGCAAGCGCATGTGCAATCCGGCACGCATGAGCCTCGTGGAGACCCGACTGCCGAGTGACAACGCGTCGCAGGAGGTGGGCCACCGAGTGGCAAGTCCTCACAGCGTGATGTAGGGCCTGCGCGTTTTTTGTCGCGTGCAAAGGGAAGCCAAGAACTTTGCATTGCTGAACAGTGGGGATGAGAGAGCTAGAAAGATGTAGGGAGATGAGGGTATTGTGGGAGCGCTGGTACGCAGACCGGTTTAGTAAAAGTAGTTCACATTTCTCCGGTGCAGGGGACAGGCCAGCAGTAGCGAGAAAGGAAGCGATAAGGTCCAGGCCACGTTGCAAAGTATCCTGCACGTGGCCGGGACATCCAGACGTACACCAGAGAGTGATGTCGTCTGCATAAAAAATATGGTGGAGGTCAGGTATTTGGGACAGTTGGGAGGCAAGGGGGGCCATAGCCATATTAAATAGAGTAGGAGATAGTACGGCACCTTGAGGAGTGCCGCGGGTGAGGGAGTGTGGGTTAGACAAATGAGTATCGACTCTGAAGCGAGCAACTCGATTGTAAAGAAATGATCGGATGTAAGAATACATGCGGGAGCCACATGACAGGGAGGAGAGCTGAGCGAGTATGTGGTCATGACTCACGCCATCGAATGCCTTCCGTACATCGACGGTTACAAGCGCATGGATCTGACTACGAGAAGGTGAAAGAAAAGTATGCTGAAGAACAAGGAACATGTCCTGCGCACAAACGTGGCGTCGGAAGCCAATAAGAGAAGGAGGGAAAAACTCTTTCGCCTCAATAAAATCAGACAGTCGAGTCAAGGCCATTCGCTCAAGAGTCTTGCCAATGCATGACGTCAAAGAGATAGGGCGAAGGTTAGAGAGAGATGGAGGTTTGCCGGGCTTCAGAATCATGCGAATTAGAGATGATGTCCAAGAGCTTGGAAGACAGCCGCTGTTCCATGCTTCGTTGAATGTGTGTAAGAGAAATTCCTTCGCGTTGTCGGGGAGATTACGTAGTGTAGTATATGTTATCTCATCCTCACCGGGTGCCGAGCGGGTAGATTGAGTGGCTAAGGCAGCTTCCAGCTCCCTGAGCGTGAATGGGCGGTCCAGGTCTGGGTTGGCTTCGCCACAGTAATCTGGGTAGGAAGGTGTGAGAGGGGGTGGGAGATACAGAGATTTTAAATTTTCAAACACATCAGATGGAGACCCTTGAGTGAGAGCTTTAGCTAGGGTGGGAGCAACGGCAGGCTTGGTACCTAAGAGAGACCTAAACAGAGACCATGTAGAGCGCGAGTGCAGTGTGGAGTCAAGGCCGTCACACAGCGTGTTCCAACGAGAGTGCTCGAGAGAAGTGCCGTAAGCGATAATTTCAGCCCGCAGAGCATCAATTCGGAAGGAAAGTTGGAAGTTATGTGGCTGGGAGCGGAGAGCGCGTTTCAAACGTTTATGACGTCGCCATAATCGGAGGAAGTGAGGATCAGGGTCAGGAATAGGGAGTTGAAAACGAGCGCGGCGACTACAGGATGTCATTGCTGCGGAGATCCGCGACGTCCAGTCGTCGTAAGTTTTAAATGAGTCAGACAAAAGGTTATTACGGAATGCTTCCCAGTCAGTGTGAGCGACTCGTTGTTTCCGCCTATTGTGGGAAAGAGGGATGGTGATGTGTATGAGAAAGTGATCACTGAAAAAATTTTCAGCGGAGACCTGCCAGTGAAAAGGAAGGGAACTCCGAGAGAACGTAAGATCGGGTGTAGTGGAACGCTGTGAAACAGTGCCCGCTCGAGTAGGGGTGTCAGGAGTATTAAGAAGGGTGAGATGGCGTTCCTGGGCGAGGCAGTGTAGAAGGCGACCTGGTTTGAGTGTTTGGGGGTAACACCAGAGCCTATGAGGAGCATTAAAGTCACCCCCAAGGAGGATATGGGTGGTCGATGGAAGGGAGTGCAGGAATTTGCCAAGAGCACTAAACAAAGAGGACGTGACAGGGGGGTTGTAAAATGACATCAGAGCGAGAGAAATACGGGTAGAGGGTTGGTAATAGACCACACCAACTAAATGTTTCAGGAGGGGGGAGGGTACGTCTAGTGGTTCAACGAGAACGTCATTGCGTACATAAATGGACGCAAGTGGCTTTCCCGTCGTAGCGTGATATGCACGGCAGCCCGGGACGGCAAGGGCCGCCCGAGTCTCCTGTATAAGGAGAAAATGGGGTAATGTTTGGCGGGTGAGAAGATATTGATGGAGAGGGGTCCTATTATGACGAAAGTTGCGGCAGTTCCACTGCAAGATATCGAGGTCCTTTTCACGCGCCATCTAGGTCTTTGGAGTAGAGGAAGCACCTACGCGTGCGCGTTCCTTCTTTTTTGCCGGGGGAAGTGACTCCTGCAGGGAGTTAAGCATATAGGTGAAAGATTCCAGTTGCTTAGATTGGGTTTCGAGGGTCGTAAGAATCCGGACAATTGAATTTTCCAGCTGGACCAAACGAGTGTGATGCGCAGTGGTGGTGGTTTCGACCATGTCGGCCAATTTGGTTACATGGGAGCTGGAGGTCGGGGCGGTGAGTGTGGTGAGTTGCTTATTTAGCTCCGTGAGTTGAGAGGTAAGAGAGGATGTGGTAGTTGCGAGTGTCTGCGTCAGTGCAAGTATTTTCTGTTGTAGCTCATCGGAGGACGCGTTGTTGCTCGCGCTGGTTGCGCTCCAACATAGCCAGTCGCAGATCGAAGGAGCGGCTCTCGTTACTTGAAAATGGTGAAGGTGTGTTTGATGAAGAAGTGCACATGGGAGGTGTTCCCTTAACCTTAGCGGCGTATGAGCCCGGGGGGGATGTTGCGGGAGGTGATAGGAGCTCATGCGCTGAAGAGGAGGGCGGCGAAGGCTGAGTGGCTCGGCGCATGGCTGTGCGACGGAGAAAAGCTGCTTTGGCGCAGTCGCGTTGCTTAGCTAGAAGGTAGGGGCAGGTGGAGTCTAGAGATGAGTGGGTGTTGACTTGGCAATGGATGCACCAGGGTTGGGCGCAAACGTGAGCATCGGGATCTGCTGGTAGAGGAGACGCACAGCGGCGGCACTTGGCCGGAACGCTGTGTTGGGGGCATTGATGAGCACGGTGCCCTATAGCAAGGCACCGAGTGCAAGTAGGGGGCTTGGGTTTATGTGGACGGCATCGGAAAGAGACGCGTTTGAAGTACACAAAGCGAGGGATGATGGTTCCAGCAAATGTTATGAGGACGGACTCAGTGGAGCCCATCATACGTGCAGCGAGTATATCTGAAGTAAAGGATTCGAGGTCATGCAAGAGCTGAGATGTTGTGAAGTGACCACCGACGTTGCGTATGACGCCGAGACATGATATTGGAGGACTGAGGGCACAGGGCTTAATGGTGATCGGCTTACCATTAAGTTCCAGACTTGTGAGGGAGAGTAGGAGGTGGGCAGTGAGAGGTGAGTGCGTTTTCAGAAACACAAGGCTCTGAGCAGGTTTGGCTTGAAGGGTGACCTCCGCACTGGTCTTGGGAGAGAGATTTGCGGCGGCTATGATGGTAGAAAGCAGGTCATAGAGAGGCAGTTTCGGCGTGAGTGTTCCGGGTGGAAGTTGGATTCCGACGGTGATGAGCTCGGAGCGGGGGCGGGCGGTCGAGGCAGGTTTTCGATTGGCACTAACGGTGTTCCAGCTGCCTTCAGGGGATGGCGTATTGTCTTCGTTGACTTGCGATGCCGTGAAGTCCATTTCCGTCGATAAGTCGTCAGCTGAAGTGATGGAAGGCAAAACTTCGGCGATGGAAGGAACGACGCTCGTCGAAACGCGCTTGTCGACAGACTCGGAATTTCCAATGGGTAGGCCAGACGCAGATAAGGTGGGGAGAGCAGCAGGCGTGGTTGATTGCAATGCCAACGCTGCATTACGGCTCTCGGGCTCCGGCGTTTGCGTGGCTATTAAGCTGAGAGTAGCAGAGACGCCACCAGCGTTGCACGTTGCCGGACCATGCGCGCTGTTGAGGAACGCTGCCTGTTGCTGTATTGTTGTCGGCGCAGGGCTGGTGACATTGCAAGATGTTGACAGTGGAGGCACGGCTGTATCAGCGGTACGACCGGAGGAGGCTGGGCTTACCGACAGGGCGTCAGTTGTCGTTGGTGTCGAGTGCTGGGCAGGACTCTGCATCGTGGAGGTGCAGGCGCGGCGCGTTAGGGTTAGCGCGGCGCCGCGCCGCTTCGTACTTTTGAAGGGGCTTGGGGGGCCAGCCTGGGGTCGGACCGGGGCCCGGATGGTGTCGGCATGTCCCGGAAGTCTTCTAGAAGGAATAGTGAGCTTGTACAGACACGGGTGGGGCCCGGTAACGGGCCAAGAACACGTGAAAGTGGAGCACTGTATGCGGCCAGCCAAACAAAACGGCGCCACCTGGCGGTCCCTCTACTAGCTCTGAATGTCAATAATTGAATGTTTACCACACAAGGTACGAAAATTGCGCCAACCTCACCGCCTTACAGGCGTAATGCTAACCGCACAGCCAATACTTTTCAACCATAAATACCTGAAATACATGCAGATTCGTATTTCCAGAGTTATTTCAATTAAGAAATTGTTTGGAGTGTAATTATTCGGCGGAAATGCAGGGTTCATTGCAGTTTACTTCAAGGGAATTCCCATTTCGTTAAAAGTTCGGCTCTGTGTTATTCTTAACAGTCCAAAATCTTAGACGAACTGATAGCTAAACGCAAAAATGGCTGAGCACAGGAAGCGTAGAATATCAGAGTTGTGAGCCAGTCGGTGCGAATTAATTCTAAACTTCTAAAACTTGTTGTAATAGACGCAAGCACACTTTCCTAGGTTTTTCTGATTGCAATTAAACTATGAAAATGTGCCTTCAACATTTGCGTCATAAACACGGAGGGCCAGAAAACTGAGCGCGCAGTGTGAGAGCAGTGGTCATTACGCAACGTGGACTCTCAATAACAACAAGCGTTTTTTAGTGTTACAAACAGTTTGGCCCTGATGGTTCACAAAATCACTAATGAGCTGGCTTACGTCATCAGTTTCAAGAAACACCAAGGCTACAATCGGTGGCTAGGTTTTGAACGCGCGAGTAGTTCATGCTTTATATTTGGGTTCACAATCTGAACGCTTGTACCAAAACTATTAATTGGTGTACTAGTGTCCATCGCAAAGGTTCTTCTCAACAGCCAGTCTTTACATTTCAGTCGAAGCAGCGTAGCACTCATGAACGTATGAGACGGCCATTGGTGATCATTCATGTCGAAGTGATCAATAGGCTTGTGACATCCGTTGTAAAGACCTCAAAGGGTTCCGGCATTGACTGAGGAGTGCGTGTGAACGAACACGTATTAAGAGGTAAATCTAGGGCACGAGAGCAC
>WOVY01007955.1:0-25140 GCA_013436015.1 Rhipicephalus annulatus
GAAACAAGCATCAAGGCTCCCCGGGCGCGCGCTCTCTCCCCGCGGAAGCGTGGCTTCGCAGACGAACCTCCTCAACCCACATCGGCGGCCCCCAGCAAGCCCGCGATTTTCTAGAAGGAACGGGGCGTGGTCAGACCGAGTTGAATCATCCTCTGGGCGAGGCAGCGAACCGTCTCGCGCCTCTCCCCAGCCTTCGCTGCGCATCGCGCCGACGAAATGAGAAAAACGTTCTGGAAGGTGGCGCAGAAGGTATTTAATCGAGAAGCCGAGACGAGAAGCCGGAGGAGACGGAAGTTAACGCCAGAGCGCGTAGGGATTCCGCCGTGTAGTCGGGACGAAGGTTTTTGGTCCGTAGGGACGAAGCCGGAGATGAAGAGGATTCCCACCAGTGGGTGAAGGCTCGAGCTACAGGCAACGAGCGTGTGTTTACCGCTATTGAGCGAGGACGCGTGGCAACAGCTGCGTGTGTGAAGCCGACGTGTTCCGGCGAAGAAGTTGAAAGTTTGAAGAGTGGCCAATTGAAGACGGGAGGTTTCCTAGAAGAGAAACTTCGAGGGCTGCGGAACGACAACAACGCTGGACTTTGAGTGAGTGATTCTCGGAAGAGTATCATCTAGACTTTGGTTCCAAGAACTTTGGAGTGAATAGGTTTTCTATCTCTTAGTCTTTAAGTGTCTTGGTTGTTCAATGCATGTGACTGCATTGTAGTGCGTATTGTTGTCCGTGTCCGTTGTTTCAAGTGTGGCTGATTGTATTGTGAAGCACGTAGATTGATTGGTTTGATTGGTGACATATTGTATGCAACTATTGTGGAGTGTGCATTTTTGTGTATTGTTTTCGATCTGCCAGTATTGAGAATAAAATTTGTTTGTTTATCAACTCTCGGCTCTGACTTGTTCTTTGGGCCACAGCCGGCGTCCGCTGGCGCGCCAAAAAGGACCACTTCTAAATTGTCCACGCTTTCGTGGTGCGGTTCGGGGGGGCCGATACTTCGGCTCTTGGAATTAGCCCGGCGATCGCCTCCCTAATAAACGGGACATGTGTGACAATTAATCTGGCGTCCGCGACAGGACCTTTTGGTGCACAGTGTGTTCAAAGTAGTGAGAAAGAGCCTCGCGTTGTTGATAGTACTATTGGAACGATTTTGTGTGTTGTTCAGTGTTCTCAATAACGAGGGCAGGGGAGTGTTCCGATAGACTGATTTAGGCAGATACTTTTGCACGCGGCAAGGTTTTATTTGCGAGTTGCGAGACACAATGGATCTCGAAAAGTTAGTTGCGCTTGGTGAGAAGATGGGTCTTTCCGGCGCGAACTACGGAAATGGGTAAGCCAGAAGGAGAAAGAGGCGGTGGAGAGAGAGAGGTTGGCAGCTGAAAGGGCGAGAGAAGAGAGAGAGCAGCAATTGAAGTTGGAGTTGGAGAGAGAGAAGTTCGGAGCCGAAAGGGCGAGAGAAGAAAGAGAAGCGAGGGAGCGACAGCTGAAAGAAGAAAGTGAAGCAGAGATGGCTGAAAGGGAACGGCAGCGGCAGCACGAGATGGAACTCGAGCGGCTCCGTTTGCAACAGCGAAGTGAAACTCCCGTCCAAGCTAGAGTTGAAAGCAGCGAACGGGAAGATTACGGCTTCCGCTTGAACCCAAGCAAGCTGCTCGTAGCGTTTGATGAAAGGAAGGACGACCTTGACGCGTACCTTCACCGATTTGAGACGATTGCGAAGAGCCAGAATTGATCGGAACATCAATGGGCAACTGCTTTGAGTACTTGCTTGAGTGGTGAAGCGCTCAGTGTGTACTGTAGGCTGACGCCGACCGATGCAGCCAACTACGCAAAGGTGAAAGCTGCTTTGTTGAAGCGATTTAGATTCACTGTGGAAGGATTCCGGGACAGATTTCGGACAGGAAAGCCTGCTGACGGTGAGACAGCTACGCAGTATGCCGCCGGACTTTGCCATTATTTCGACAGATGGATTGAACTTTCAGGGACAGCGCAGGAGTACGATGAGCTTAGAGAGCTCCTAATTAGAGAACAATTTCTTATTAGTTGCCACCCAAGCCTGTCGCTGTATTTGAAAAAGAGGAAGGCTGAGTCATTTGAAGGAATGCTTGAATTGGCTGATCAATTCTTAGAAGCGCAAGGTGGAACTAATTTGGCCAAGGTCAAGAAGGATTGTCCCGATGATTCGAAGAAATTGGCTCCCGAAGAAAAGAAGCGTGCACCAGAGAGCATTCCGCGATGTTTTCTGTGCAACCGAGTGGGTCATCGCGCGAAAAACTGTAGAACGATCTTTACGAGCCCTACGGCAGTAAAATGTTTCAAGTGTGGTCAGACTGGGCACAAAGCAGATGCTTGTCGGAACGGAGTGAGTCAAACTCACCAGGTATCCTGTGTGCAAGTGGCACCAAAATCCGATAATAATGCCGTCACCGACGGATTCGTAGAATTGAAAAATGGGGAGAAAATTCCTATTGTTGGTGCTGTAATGTCAAAACAGCTAACCGGTGTTACGAAAGGAATGCCAAAGCTGCCTGGAAAAGTTGCGGACAAAAAGATTACGGTGTTAAGAGATACCGGTAGCTCCACTGTTATTGTGCGGAGAAATTTGGTACGGGAAAGTGAGCTAACAGGCAAAACAAAACCGGTTTGCTTAATTGACCGTACAGTTCGGATGCTTACCGAAGCAGAGATTGAGGTGGAAACCCCGTACTTCAGCGGGAAGGTTACCGCTCTATGTATGACGACCCCCCTTTACGACCTTGTCATCGGAAATATCGACGGGGCGCGCGGGCCAAGTGATCCAGATTGTTTGGGAGAAGACCCGAAGATAGAGCCCTCGCCAACACAGCGGCCGCGAGATACAGTGAAGGAGCATCCCGTGACGGATCTCACTAGAGCCCAAGGTGAAGCTGCGGCGCAAGAGACAGCGAAGGAGAAGACGATCGTGTCGAATCAGTTCACGGGCCGAGCAACTGGACTTACGTCGGCACGACCTCAGCCGACCGACAGTGTAAAGGAGACGGAGTTGGCCAGCCGGGCAAAATGTAGAGGCATGATCAAGCGGGTAAATAAACAGACAGGACCCGTCGAATGTAATGACGCGTTAACGGTGTCGGAAGAGACAACGATGGCTGAGACGCCGCCTCAGATACCATCGTTGGAAAGGGCTCGCCGAAAAAGAACGAGGAAAAACAAGAAGAGATCGAGCGAGCACCACAAGAAAGGACGCAAGCGCAGCTCAAAGTACACAGGATAAGTGCTGAGGTCAAATCAGAATGTGTTTGGCAGCGCTGAGTGCCATATGTTGTGTTAATGTTGTGTTATCCTGTGTCACAAGTGTCGAAGTGTTGTGCTGTGATGTGATGTATAGTATTGTACCATTCTTGTAATGAGAGATCTTTGTACAATTGTATTATTGGGAATGTGTGGTGGAGTGTTGTACTCATGTGCTTGTGGTTGTGTTTCACGTGTTGTGTAATTGAATTACAATGTGCAATTGTATTAAGTGATCTATTGTGAATGTGAAGTGTCATGAGCGACTGATGGTGTTACAGTCTGTGAGAGTGTGTGGTGACTGTTCGCGCTCGTCTGTGGGGTTTTGAATATTATGAGATAATACTCTTAAAGTGGGGGGCAGTGTCACAGAACGAGCGCTAAAAACGGGCGCGCCGCCAAATTCTTGCGATAACGGGCGGGAGAAACGCCGCGAGGTCAAAAGAAAAAAAAGAAACCAAACGTCCAAGGCTTCCCGGGCGCGCGCTCTCCCCGCGGAAGCGTGGCTTCGCAGACGAACCTCCTCACCCCACATCGGCGGCCCAGCAAGCCCGCGATTTTTCTAGAAGGAACGGGGCGTGGTCAGACCGAGTTGAATCATCCTCCGGGCAGGGCAGTCGAAACGTCTCGCGCCTCTCCCCAGCCTTCGCTGCGCGTCGCGCCGACGAAATGAGGAAAACGTTCTGGAAGGTGGCGCAGAAGGTATTTAATCGAGCAGCCGAGACGAGAAAGCAGGAGGAGACGGAAGTTAACGCCAGAGCGCGTAGGGATTCCGCCGTGTAGTCGGCGAAGGTTTTTGGTCCGTAGGGACGAAGCCGGAGATGAAGAGGATTCCCACCAGTGGGTGAAGGCTCGAGCTACAGGCAAGAGCGTGTGTTTACCGCTATTGAGCGAGGACGCGTGGCAACAGCTGCGTGTGTGAAGCCGACGTGTTCCGGCGAAGAAGTTGAAGTTTAAAGAGTGGCCAATTGAAGACGGGAGGTTTCCTAGAAGAGAAACTTCGAGGGCTGCGGAACGACAACAACGCTGGACTTTGAGTGAGTGATTCTCGGAAGAGTATCATATAGACTTTGGTTCCAAGAACTTTGGACTGAATAGGTTTTCTATCTCTTTAGTCTTTAAGTGTCTTGGTTGTTCAATGCATGCGACTGCATTGTAGTGCGTATTGTTGTCCGTGTCCGCTGTTTCAAGTGTGGCTGATTGTATTGTGAAGCACGTAGATTGATTGGTTTGATTGGTGACATATTGTATGCAACTATTGTAGAGTGTGCATTTTTGTGTATTGTTTTCGATCTGCCAGTATTGAGAATATAATTTGTTTGTTTATCAACTCTCGGCTCTGATTTGTTCTTTGGGCCACAGCCGGCGTCCGCTGGCGCGCCAAAAAGAACCACTTCTAAATTGTCCACGCTTTCGTGGTGCGGTTCGGAGAGCCGATACTTCGGCTCTTGGAATTAGCCCGGCGATCGCCTCCCTAATAAACGGGACATGTGTGACAACTGGCGAAAGCCAGCATATCTTAACTTTACTTCCCCTTATAGCATCACCCCGTAAATTCGCACTTGAACATGTTCACCCTCGGGAAATGCTTGGGAGTTTTATTACTGATGATGATGGTTAAAGTGTAATTAATGAATTTAAGTGTTGTTTGTCATAAAGCATTTGTACACAGATACATTATATACGAAGTATTGTTTATTTACACTTCACGATTTTTGTACGATGCATTAAATGCACACATCGCGAGCGCGTCGCACACACACACACAAATTACACTACAGATTAACACCTAGTTGTGTTATCGTTAAAGCTCACGGTTAGTACCAGCGCTTTGTGATCCGAGAAATGTACGGTGAGGGGATCCGGCAGACGGAGTGGACCGTACAGTTCCTACTGAACGCCAAGTCTATGAAGCCACCGTTGATCGTGGTCGGAAACTCGACAGACACGTCATCGAGTAATTGTTAAGCTTGTGGTCAACCAACCAGCCATTGTACTTTTTAACGTCCACGTCAAAGTCACCCACCACCACATTCGTAACCGAGGGACGCGCGCGCACAGACTCACTCTCCATCGCCGCATCCATCTGCTTCAAGACGTCATCTCTCGAGAGGTTCGGGGCCAAGTAGACGGTCACAACCAGGACGGCATCGCCGGAGTAGGCACTGGTGTAGATGGAGGCGTACGGCGAGTCGTCTCTGAGCGGCGAAGTACACACGGCCTCGCGAGCGCGAAGTTCGGCATCCTCTGCACGCTTCGCCCGCTTGTCCTCGGCCTCGCGAGCGCGCAGTTCGGCATCTGCTGCACGCTTCGCCCGCTTGCACTCGGCCTCACGAGCACGCAGTTTGGCATTCGCTGCACGCTTCGCCCGCTTACGTTCGGTCTCACGAGCCGTTCACAGCGCCACCTTGTCTTCCAACGTCGGCAAAACCACCGCGGTACCGACACCTTCAATGACGGGTGCAGTGCTGGCATTCGGTTGTACTGCATTCGTTGTTGATAGTAGCGCTGCCTCCGGGTCATCCATCGCACGACCCGCTCTCGACGGGAGACTGAGAGAGAAGGCGGGCGTGCGAGAGAGAGGGGGCGCGCGCAGCTGCAGCGAGCGAGGAGAGCGGAGGAGCGAGCGAAGGGGGAGGGGGACGCACGCAGCAGCGTTAAAGATATAAGGCGCGTTACTGACACCGATATCAGCGTCGCGTTATTGGTTTATTCGGTAGAGCGTCGCGCTGCGGCCCGCCAAGTCCTCTTTCTTTTAAAGATAGAGAGAAGACTGCGGACGCCGCCGACGGCAGTAGATGGTTTGGGGTCGCTTATAAAAAATATTCACACTTAAAAGAAGAGGACACGCTCGCGGAGAACGAAGCTGTTCGGACGCCGGCAAGACGACGCAAGGGAGCTTAGGGCGAACCCGCCACTACGCGCGAGGTTCGAAAGGCCGGGTTCGTGTCCTCGAGCCATTGACGTCCTCGGGGGACGGCGTGTCAGCGTGGCCTGGCACGAGTTGTGGGTGAGTGATCCTGCGGACATCTCCGGTACGGCGAGTGCCCTCGAAAGACCAGTGCTGCTGACCACGTCCAGCGAGCCAACGTCGCTGACAGTGTGCGGCTACGCCTGGATCTGGTGATGCCCTCTAAAGTGGTATGCTGACGTGTGCACCCGAGCGACGACTGCATCAGAGTGCGCAACGGCTCCCATTTCAAGGCACCGGGCTACGGCACAGACTGTGAGACTGTTTACTCTTTTCTTTTGTGTGTGAACCACGTGCGTGTACTAATTTAGTACTGTTTGCGGATTAGTTATTTTTCGTTCAATATAACTTCCTTTTGTTTTTCTCACTGTCTCCATCTTCCTCTCGTCACACACCTCGCTACGTGACGAACCTAACCATGACAGGGACCAAAACATCGTTGTCGTAGGTGTGGAAACGAAAAGCCTGGCCTTGAAGCTCATCGGGGACATCACGCAGACGATCGAAGACCACCAGGTACCGTTTCAAAGACATTTGAAATCAAATGGAGAAACCTGAAAGGGTGTCATCACCGTCGCAGACAATGTAACTTCGGAATACCTTCGACGCAAAGTCGAGTGGACCGAAGGCGAAATTTTGTATGTGCGGAAACTCGGAACATCCAACGTTGCAGTGGTGACCTTCAAAGGACGCCGCGTTCCAAGATTAATTCACTACTGCTGTGAAAACGTGCCAGTGCGCTACTACAAGAAAACGGTTCCGGCACGTTACCGGTGTGTAACGGTGGGCCACAGACCGAATGCGTGCACCAATCCAAACACTCAGTGGTGCATTCACTGTGGTGCGAAGGTGGAAATCACTCTGGAGGGCCCAGCGAAGCACGACTGTCAACCCGAGTAACTTATATGCGGTGAAAACCATTTCACCGGCTCTGCGCAGTGCGTCAGAAAATTCCGGAAGGCATGGAAGTCCACTCTACCACAGCGGCAACATGGACTAAAAAACTAGCAAGAAGAGGCCTCAGAACCTCTCACGACCGACGAAAAAGCAAAGCTCATGCATAACAAGCCCAGGCCGATGACAGTCCCAGCCGGACAGAAGTCGAGGCCGCCTACCTTCGGCGCCAAGGATTTCCCATCACTGGCAAACCCGCCCAAACAGGTGAGCAATCGGGAAGGGGTCTCCTTTCAATCTACCACCACCACCGCTGCCCTCCTTCAATCCTGAAGTTTTAAAACAATCGGAAGCCATGAAAAAACGCATTGAAATTCTGTAACGTGAAAATCGGGCGCTGAAGGCGTCGTACGCTGCTACTCCTCCACCACCGCCGGAACCGGTGGCTGTATGCACACTTCCGACTGATCGGGCGCTGAGCCGCACACTCAGTCAGACGTATCGTGTAACACTAGGGTGTCTAAAACTGTAGTAGGTGCTTTGAACGACATAGAAGGTTGACTAAGCAGACTAGAGATTAAATTTGAGGAGCAGAGCAAAATGATCCTTGAACAAAGCAAGCTTACAGTACAAGAAATTATTCCGCAGCAGCAGAACCTATCAGTCCAAGCGGCGATGCAAGATCTCAAGCTGAGCGTTTTGCCAATTCTCACAGCCAGTGTACTACAAACCATTCAAAATTAACTCACACCCCAATTGGACCAACTCAAAACTAGCATTAAGACAACGGAAAAACCCCGACGCTAAATTGTTCATTCTAACCTGGCAAACTTTGAATTCGAGAGCAACATAGCCCAACCATTAACAAACCAAACTGAGTCCCCGACGCCTCTCCAGGCTCCAACGCTGGCTGCAGTGGTGAAAATGACACCTCCTCGATAATAAATCTATGATGGCAGGCAGTTCTGAACATAATAATAAAAGGTCCAAACAACAGCAACTCGATATTTTCCAGTGGAACTGCAGGGGTTTAAAGATAGCAAAAAGAGGGCTACTCTCCACCTTTTGCTGTAGAATCAACAAGTTACCACTGCAGTTTTGACGCTACCAGAAAGCGGCTTACTGGCGAATTAGCCTGGTTACAACTCCTTTCAGGAAAGTGCGTCCACCTATGTTCTCGTACACAAGGAGTATACCGCTTGTCAGAAAGACCTTGATCACTCAGAGGCACATGAATTCACAATGGTCGAAGTCCTTCCCAATAACAAATGAGATCCTAGCTACTGCATTCTAAATGTATACAGCCCTCTAAAATATAGGCAGTGCGTCTTCAACTAAATGTTTTATAAAGCAATTAAGGAAGCAGATAAGTACTCACTGGTGATATTGGGTTACTTTAACGCACCTAGCTATCACTGGGGTTACACCCACGAAGTCTCCAAGGGACGGAAATTGGCAGAACTCATATCCACTCTTCGTCTATCGCTTCTCACAGATCCGATGAAACCCACTGGAATAGGGAATTCTGTAAACCGAGATACTTGCCCAGATTTATCACTGACTAAGAACATTTCCTAAGCAACATGAGAAAACTTGGAAGAAACGCTCGGCAGGGATAACTGTCTCCCCAGAATCACACTCTCCGCCAACATAGGTCGTATAACATGGAGCCAAGTTAAGCAGGCAGATTGGACAGCCTTCCGCTCACAGGTGATCTCCTCTGTGCCAGGGGCGGGAAGATATACGGGATAGGTAGAACAGCTCCTCGCAGCCAAGTCCAAGTGTCTTAAAACTCCAAAGACAACGGAAGACACCCCCGCCGTCCATAAGTACCTGCTTCACCTTTGGGATGCCTGTGGAAGCTTAACTATACGATGGGGGAAAAACAAATTATACCGCAAACTTAAACTTAGCATAGCCGAGTTGAGTAAGCAAGCGGAGGAATGAGCTGCAAAACTGAACGAATCCAATTGAGCAGAACGGTGCAATGTTGTACCTAAAGAAATGAATACAAGGGAAGCATGGCGCCTTTTTTCAACTCTCGTGGGCCCTGCCCACACCAGAGGAGAAGCGCAAAAGCAGCTCCGTCGAGCCGAGCACAGTTTTCAGGGAACCAACTCCAAGCTGGATGATGCTTTGTGTGCTAGATACCTATGTCACACCATCGATCCCGAAAGGAACGCATATGAATACGCAGGTAGAAAAAACAGTCAGCTCGATGCCCCTTTAGAAATGTGCGATCTGAAAGCAGCACTAAAAAAATGCGCAGGGGCACTGGCCCGGGCCGTGACCTGATCATGGCAAAACTGTTAGCAAATCTGTCAGACGATTCCTATCGACATCTATTGCAGTAAACTAACGCGATCTGGGATGACCAACCACTGTCAACTGAATGGAAAACAGCTGTTGTCACATTCATCCCCAAACCAGGCAAGCAAATCAGCACGGACAACCTCAGACCTATATCATTAACTTCCTGTACCGGCAAATTAATAAAAACATTGGTTAGAGACCGTCTCGCCACGTACCTCGAGGGCAAGGGGTATGTCGCAGATTGCAAGTTTGGCTTTAGGCCACACCTGTCTGCGCAAGATATCCTCTTGTAATTAAAACGAGACATTGTACAACCCATTCTCTCGACGCACAACGACAGGGCAATCCTCGCACTCGACCTCAAAGGTGCATTCGACAATGTTAAACATGAAAGCAACCTGAAGAACTTGAGTAGTACCCTTTGCTGTAAGGAAATCTTTGCCTACATCAGAGACTTTCTCTTTGAGAGACTGGCGTTCATTCGCATTAATAACGAGAAACATGGCCCATTCAAAATGGGGACGCGGGGAACCCCGAAAGGAGCTGTCCTATCTCCGCTGCTATTCAACAATGCCATGATGAAGCTTCTGCAAGCCTTAAAAATATTGGAAGGAATATATCAAGCAATATACGCCGATGATATAACAATCTGGACGAACCGGGGCAGTTTAGGAGAAATCGAAGACCTCCTGCAGCAGGCCTCCTCCATTGTGGAGAACTATGTGGCTCAGTGGGTGTGTCAGTGCGCTCCAACCAAATCTGAGTTTCTTCATATCAAAGAAAATATTAAAAATAGGACAACCCTAAACTTGATGGTATCAGGATAAACCTTACGAGAGTTTCAGAACTGCGAAGCCTTGGCCTTCTGATTCACAACAAAACAAAAAACAGCACCACGCTAGACAAGCTAGGGGAAATTCGAGAACAGGTAGGGCACATGATCCACCGAGTGTCAAAAAAGCGAGGGGGGCTCCGAGGAATGGACACGATTCGGCTCGCCCATGCTTTTGTAACTAGCAGGTTTCTATATTCAATATCGTACTTACGAATGACTGAACACGAAGAGAACAGAGTCGATGCTATTCTCAAGAAAGTAATTAAGCGCGCACTAGATTTACTCATCAGCACTTCAAATCAGAAACTGTCTGCATTGAGAGTCTTTAACTCCTTACAAGAGCTTCAAGAAACCCGTCTCACAAATCAATATACACGTCTTGCGCGGACGCCCCACGGGTGACGCCTACTGGACCACCTCTTAATCTGGCACGAATGAGACATTGAAAACGCGGAGCGTAATACTGCACTTTGGAGAACAAAACTCTGGGTGTCCCCGCTTCCCCGCCATATGACCAAGGAGGTGCACCAGGGTAGATGGCAAGCGCGCGATGAGGCCCTTGAACAACGGCTTGGCTCCCGTAATGCAGTCTACTACTTCGATGTGGCCGGGCCGTCACCTGGAGGATACTACACGGCGGCGGTAACACATCAAGGAACGCAGGCGGACGGCCTCACTTTCAAAGCCACAAGCTCAAGTAAGGCGGACAAGGGGGCCATTGCACTGACAGTATCCCATCCAAACTCAAAACAAATAGTTACAGACTCTCGAAGAGCCTGCGAGAGCTATCTTGCAGGAGAAATCTCTTTATTGGCTAGTAGACTCTTAAAATTCAGCATCAGGAACCGCGATCCTACCCCAAAACGTCTTATATGGAATCCGGTACATCAAGGTCTACGGGGTAACGAGGCTGCACATGCAGAGTCCCGCGTGCTTACTTTCCGGGAAGCTCCCCGTTTCCCTGAATGACCTGAACGTCCCACACCTTTAACATGGTTTCGGGAAATCAAAGAATACTACATTAGCAACGCTCAATGTAGTATTCTTTGTAGATCTAGTTCCTCAATGTCGTGTGAACACATATGCATACTTCTTTTTCCATAGAACAATAAAAGACTGGAATGTATCACCCGATGCTATACGTGATTCTCAAACTGCAGAACATTTTGAAAACAATGTTACGAAATATTTTCTAGGTAGATCTTCGTCAACGGTGATTGCTGTTTTTGGTGTGTGTGCCTGTCATCTTTTGACTATGAACCTATTTGCTGTAACTTGTCTCGTGTATGTTTTAGGATGTAATAATGGGAAGTGTATTTTGTGATGTATGTGATGTAGCATGTAAATCGTAAAACGTAGTAGAGTGATGTATTCCTTTTGTATCGGCTATGCATTTCTTTTTTACGCATGACATGACGGTTGTTATGTCACTTTTCTACCCCACCCTGTAACGGCCCAATCGGCCAACAGTACCTGGAAATAAAAAATGAAAAATAAAATCTCGTTCACTTAACGTGTTGTGAAACTGGTATGGTATGACATGATAGAATGGCGAACATAAACGGCAGACCCTTACATTAAAATTATGACATGTGGGTCGTGTAACAATTTTACTACATGCCACGCTCATGATGTGCTCGCAGCCATTTCGCTAGCTTCACATATACCAAATTCGGTGTTATGTGACATCAAGGAATGATGAAAGTATATGACTGGTGCAAACATGATAATCCTGGCAAGCATGTCATGTAAGAACAAGACAACATGTCACGCTCATAGCGTGCTCGCGGCCATTTCGCTTGCTTCACATGTACCGAATTTCGCAATACGTGACGGGAATGGATGACGTAGGTTAATGACACATCCAAACATGATAATCACGACATGTGTGTCATGTAACAACATGAGTACATGCGACACTGACGATGTGCTGGCAAGCATGTCATGTAATCCTGGCAAGCATGTCTTGTAAGAACATGACAACATGTCACGCTCATAGTGTGCTCGCGGCCATTTCGCTTGCTTCACATGTACCGAATTTCGCAATACGTGACGGGAACGGATGACGTAGGTCAATGACACATCCAAATGTGATAATCACGACATGTGTGTCATGTAGCAACATGAGTAAATGCGACACTGATGATGTGCTCGCGGCCGTTTCGCTAGCTTCACATATGCCAAACTTGGTATTACGGGACGGAAATGGATGACGAAGGTATGTGACTGGTGCAAACATGACAATCATGAGATGCGTATCACGTGAGAACTTGACTACATGCCATAATCAAGGCGCCAATACATTTGAACTTGACGTGGTGCATGTGCTCGCCGGCGTTCATTTCGTCTCGTCATGCCGGTGTTGCGACGCCAGGCACCGGTCAGTCAGTCAGTCAGTCAGTCGGTCAGTCAGTCAGTCAGTCAGTCAGTCAGTCAGTCAGTCAGTCAGTCAGTCAGTCAAAGAACTGTACTTGGTCCGGTGAAGACAAGAATGCCCCCGTCAGGGGGTAACGTCTGGGGGCCCCTCCACGATGGCACCCACCGGGAGGTTAAAGCTTTCGGCGACTTCGCGGGCTCTCTGGACAGACCTTAGCTGCGGGTCCTTTGCGGAGCTGGTGATAAGCTGGAACCAGTCTTCCTCAGTGGAGGGAGACCCTGTGCCCCCGTACAAACCGTGACACTGCCACAGCATGTGCTGGAGGGTGCACCTCGGATGACCACAACGCGGGCAGCGTGGGTCTATTCCGTCTACGAATTTTTACCAAATAAACGGACATGAATACGTGTTTGTTTGTAACAATCGCAGGGTGATTGCCTGTGGTCTGTTCAGATGTGGGTGTAGAAGCGGAAACTTCCTACGCCCTAGCTGATAGTGCTTACAGACCTCGTTGAAAGTGAGAAGAGGGTCCCTTTGCCACTGCCCTTCCTCAGCCTCCGAGTGCCCACTTCCGGCGCCGTGTGTGAGACCTCGCACTTGGGAGTGTGCAAGTTCGTTGCCGTTTGGGATGGTTTCGTGAGCATCACTGCCCACATGACTAGGGAACCAAATTATATGCTTTTGCCTGTCCAAGATGCAGCAGAGAGAACGCGCGTGGCTTTTTTGCACAACTAGCCTTTCATAAATGCTCTAGAGGTGGCTCGCGAGTGCGTGTAAATAGTAGAACGGTTTGTTGTGGCCATGGCGATGGCCACTGCCATCTGTTCGGCTTTGTCGGCATCCGAATTTTCGAGCGTAAGTGATGTCAGCAGCTCTCCCTGTAACGACGTAGCTGCTGAAACAAAGTAAATGGAAGCTGCGTATTGCGCTGCGTCAACGAAAGCGACATTGTCCTCAATTGTAGCTGCTGTTTGAAGAAGGGCTCTGGCCCTTGCTTTGCGTCTGCCGCAGTTTTATTGGGGGTGCATGTTTCTATGTACCTGAGATACTGTATACATTTCCGTGACTTTGATAGGGAGCGCGCACTCCCTCTGTCTGGCAATGGGAGACCGTATACCAATATGCGCTAGTAACTGTCTGCCAGCCTCCGTCGAAGCCAGTCTTGCAACTTGGGCGACCTGTTGTGCCTCTACTATTTCGCTGAATGTGTTGTGGACACTCAGCGCCGATAGATGTTCTGTACTGGTGCTCTGTGAGAGGCCCAGTACCTTTTTTATGTTCTTGCAAATTATTGATTCTAGTCGGGCTTCATCCCTCCTGCTCCACTTGTGGGCCAGGACGATGTAGTTGATGTGGCTCATTAGGAAGGCGTGAAAGAGTCTACGAAGGTTCTCCTCGGATGATCCCCCTCGCTTGTTGGCCACCCTCGTGAATAATTTTGTCATGGAATTTGCTTTGGCTGCGATGCATTCTAATGTGTAGGCGTTACTGTCATCCTCCTCCAGGAACATACCGAGGATTCTAACTTTCTTTATGATCGGAATAATAGAGGCGTTCGTTTTGGTGATCAAGATATCGGGGAAACTTCCTTTGTTTGCACTGATTGTTATCCGGTAAAGGAGCAGTTCCGATTTGTTAGCCGACAAGCAGAGTCCTGACTTGTGAAAAAAATCTTCGACAACCCTGATCGCCGTTTGTAATTGCTCTTCGATTTGCCCATCACTGCTTCCCTCGCACCAGACGGTGAAGTCGTCAGCGTAGAAGGCGTGACCGAGACTTTCAATCTCGGCCAGACTGTGGGAAAGTGCTGTCAGCGATAAGTTAATTAGAAATGGGGATAGCACGGCCCCTTGTGGAGTGCATCTGGGTCTAAGATCAAACGTCTTCGAGCCGAGAGATTTTTTGCGAATGGTAGCTTTTATGTTCTTAAGAAATGAGCTTATGTAGTTGTAAACATGTTCTCCTAGACCCGCTTCTTTGATGAAATGAAGCATGTGAGAGTGTTTGACCTTGTCGAAGGCCTTTTCCAGGTCAAGTGCCAGAACAGCTCTGGTGTCTCTGGAGACCCTGCCATTGATGTTGTGTTTTAAAAGCAACATTCCATCCTGCGTTGACATGGACGGCCTGAATCCAATTAGATTAAATGGGAAGAGATTCCTTTCCTCAGCAAATTTAGCGGCCCGCTTGAGGATAACGTGCTCGGCAACCTTCCCTACACATGAAGTGAGAGATATCGACCGGAGCGAGCCAAGCTCCAGGGGTTTCTTCAGCTTCGGAATGAGGACGACGGTCGCGTTGCGCCGCTCTATTGCAACCTCGCCGTCCTCCCACACCTCGTTGATTTTATTCATTAGAAGCTCAATATCCTCGTCAGGTAAATTCTTCAAGAGTTTGTTACTGATCCCATTAGGACCCGGAGCTGATCTGCCGTTGAGCTCTTATAGAACCTTTCGTACCTCTGTGCACGTGAACGGGGAACTAAGAGGGTCTGTTCCGTTCTCTGACAAAGCAGGAGGGTAGTCATTGTGTGAGGCGGCTTCTGTGCAAAGATATCTCGAGGCAAGCTGATCGATAATTTGTGTCTCTGTCAGACCAGAGTTCTTTAGGTTGTGGATAAGTCTGTTAATTGTAAGCTGCTGATTGGTTTTGGATTGTTTATCGCCCAGTAGATGTTTGAGGAGGTTCCACTTCGCATTTCTCCTCATTTGCCCGTCGAAGGCATTGCATACTTCGTCCCATTGCTGTCGAGCTAGCGTCACTATGTTGATCTATCTGCATATTAAGTTCAACAATTTTTTGCGTAGGCGTCGGTTTAGTTTCTGCGTTTTCCAGTGAGCCTGCAGCGCGTTTTTAGCTTCTAGAAGGTGGGCTAATCGACTGTCCTTGCGCTCTATCTCTCTTTCTGTCTTCACTTCTTTTGTGGAAGCAGCAACGTCTTCTTTGAGGCGAGTGATTAATTTGTTTAACGAGTTGTGTTTATTCTTGTCTTGCTTTCTGATAGCTCTAGAAAGGTCCCAACCTGTGACGTGAAATTTTGTGAGGGGTAGTGACGAGATTCTTATCGCGAGGCTGGTAAAGTAGTGATCACTACAAAGATTCTCTTGTAAGTTAGTCCATATGAATTCCTCTGCATTCCTAACCGTGGTAAATCTGATATGGTATCCCTGCTGACCGAATTGCCCATTCTGGTGGAGTATCGCGCTTCGGTGACCAATGTGAAACCACAAGCTATGATCTGTGCTGCGAGGGCTTTGCCTTTTGCGGTATCCTTGATACAGCCCCAATCTTGATGATGTGTGCTAAAGTCCCCTGCTATGATGAGCGTTCGATCTTTTGCAATTTTACACGCTTTGTGGAAAAGAGCTTGAAACGTCTTTTTTCTGTCGGCTGGTGAGCTGTACACGTTTAAATAAAAACGTATTGCTTAAGTTTAGCGTTCGGGATGAGCTTGATCATGATGTGTTCAATTTTTAAGTCCTGCCTAATGTCATGACGTGAATAGGCGAGATCCTTTCAGACGAGTGTCGCTACACCCCTCTTGCCTCCTTGAAATACGCTCCTGCACGATAGTCACGAAGAGCGATGACATCGGTGAGCGTTTCTTGGAGGAGGATTACTGATGGCCTTTCGGTAGAAAAGCTAAGAAAGTCATGAAGTACTGTCTTTTTTTGCGGAAGCTGACGTACTTCTATTGCCAGATGACTAGATTGCTTGCATTATCCATTTTACTGACTCGATGGGGGTGTACCAAGCAGTGCGTGCTGCCTGTATGATTCTAAAATTTGAAGCCTCGCGGTGTGCTCTGTCAGTTGGAGCCTGATTGAAGTAATTTCAGCAATAACGTCATTTCTTAGCTTTTCAAGCAGTGTTTGGAAGCGCCTCCTCGTCCATGGGCTCAGGACCTGCCCTGCGTTTGGCGCCTTTGTTTACGGACGCTGTAGCTGCGGTAGCTTGATCGCTAGACGCGCGATCTCGCTGCTGCAGCAAGATTGACTTAATATCAGCCAATTCCTGTCAAAGAGACGCATTCTCGCGCTCTAGTGATTGTATTTCGTCTCGCGTTTGCTGTGACAGTTGCCCTTGTTGCGCGGGGGCATGGGCCTCACCTGTTCCGGCTACCTTGTCCGCCCAGGTAGGTTGCGAGTTGAAGCCACCCCGGGAACTCTGACAGCGTTCAGTGGCGGCGTTCCTTGGAGCAGACGCAACTGGTGTCTTGGTAGGAGCGGAGATTTGCCGGTCTCCGGCGTTGCTCGTAGTGTTCTTCGTCTTGTGACCACCTTTCCTTCTTTTTATACGTCACCTACTTACAACGTAAGGAACTTGGAATCTGTTTTTGAAGGTATGGTCACTGGTGAGAACGGCGTCTTAGAATAGCGCGCACTTCGGTTGCACACATTCGTGTCCGTTTGCGATGATCGAAGTACCGCACTTTTCAAACACTTCTTCAGTCGGTCTAAGGCAGACATCGTGCCTGTGGCCGATTCGGCTGCAGTTAAGGCAAGTGTCGATTTGCCTCTTGTACAGTGTACATCATAGCATGTTGTGCCGCAGGGAACAAAGTTGGGCACTTTCATGCCGTTGAACTGTACATTCACGGTAGGGGTCTCCTTTATGCACCTGACTCCGAGCACCATTAGGTTTCTGGGTGTGACAAAAAGGCTTTGCAGCGCAGGTTCAGCCAGATCAGTGTCGATGCCTCTGACCACACCTCTATAGGTATTTCACGGAGGTGTAATATAAGCCGAGATAGAGTGCTTTTTATCTGCCAAGAATATTTCCTGCACTTTGCAGTATGCATTGGCATTCGATTCGGAGGGCGTGCTTATAACGAAGATATTCTGCTTGGCGTTCGCGCACACGATATCCTCCTCGGCTGCCGCTGGGGGTAGCCTGGCAGCCATTAAAATGGCTTGCGTGACCTTTAACTGACTGCATGTTCGCAAGTCCAGTCCTCCCCCCGGGCGGCCGACCACTCGAAAGTGCGATGTGGGCAGGCGCGGTAGCGTGGAGGCTGCAGCAACCTTTCTCAGCTGGCTGGCTTTATCGCGGCCAACGTGGGCTCCAGTTTGCCTAGCAGAGTGCGTCGCGTGCTTGAAGCGGGTTTTATCCGCATTCCGCTTTCTGTGGGCTTTAATCCAGCAAATGGACTCGGCTTCCTCTTCGGAGTTTTTCACTTCTTCTGCCATAGCATCATGAGGCATGGCCTCCTCGGGTGTCGGCCGAACAAGCGGCCACGCGTTCCGCCTTTTGGCGCTGTGGCGCCCGATGCCGTGTATACGCACAAATAGGCCTAACCCTTGGTGTCGGAGAAAGGACCCACAAAAGAGGTGCCATTGGACGTAACGTGATTAAAGGTGTATCCAGGTGGTCCTTGAAGCTTTCCGGAGTTGCTCAAGTAGAAATCTCGTAGGGAAAGCACATCGGACTCACTTGAACAACGTCAGCTGGCGGAGCCGATGCAGACGCGTCCGCAAGCCACTCCACCACCTAGCGTCCTCAGGCGCTGGTCCTGCCATATATTTTCAGGCGCGCTTCGCCCTTAGTTGCCTTGAAACATGCGCGTTTTAGCTCGTCCAACGTCCTTCCGCCACTAAAAGAGCGAAACGCAGTGTTGTCTGGGTACCGCATTGGCGCAAAATGTAGCATGTCGCATTTCGCGCTGGTTGCCATCAGGCCGCGCCTATGGACGCTTGTTGCGTCGGTCACGCCTAGGGTGAGACAATAGAGTTCTCGCGTTTGGCTAATGTACAGCGTCGCTGTGCCCAACGTGCGTGTGCGTCAACATCACGTTGCAGTATAGTGGGCCTTTCATGATGCACTCGCGGCTGTTTCGCCAGCTCCACATATAGCAAATTTTGTAGCACGTGACGTCAGTAGAGGAGTGGTGCAAACATAGAAATCATGACACGCGTGTCTTGCAAGAACATGACAACATAGTAAGTTCATAGCGTGCTCGCGGCTGTTTCGCTATCTTCACATATACTAAATTCGATATTATGTGACATGAATAGTAAATGAAGGTAAACGACACAACCAAAATGATAATCATGACATGGAAGGGCTCTGCGGCATAACTTACTACTACCTCGTAGCGTTGTGGTGATTTTAAAGTGACATATCAACGTTGCAGTATCTGGCCACCCTCTCCCGTAGGCATTCGTCAATTAACTCACGGCCCTCAGTCCCCACCAGCTGCGGAGCAATTGACCACGGCGGCGGTCAGATCTGAAAACCAGCAGAGGGTGCTAGGAATCTCTGGATACGGACAGGCCACCATTGGAACTTGAACTTAGCAGCATTTAACGTTAGAACGTTATCTAGTGAAGGAAGTCTAGCTGTCTTATTCGAGGAGCTAGAAGGCATTAAATGGAATATAATAGGGCTGAGTGAGGTTAGGAGGACAGATGAGGCCTATACTGTGCTACAGAATGGGCACGTCATTTGCTATCGGGGCTTGGCAGACAGAAGAGAACTGGGAGTAGGGTTCCTAATTCACACAAACTTAGCTGGCAACATAGAGGATTACTATAGCATTATTGAAAGGGTGGTAGGCATTGTAATTAAACTGAATAAAAGATACAAAATGAAGGTAGTACAGGCTTACGCGCCTACATCCAGCCATGATGACGCTTCAGTTGAAAGCTTCTATGAAGACGTGGAATCGGCAATGAGTAAGGTGAAAACACAGTATACTATAGTAATGGGCGACTTTAATGCAAAGGTAGGGAAGAAGCAGGCTGGAGACCAGGCAGTAGGAGATTATGGCATCGGCACTAGAAACGCCAGAGGAGAGCTACTAGTAGAATTCGCAGAACGCAATAATCTGCGTATTTTGAATACCTTCTACCGAAAACGAGAAAACCGCAAGTGGACATGGAGGAGCCCTAATGGCGTAAATAAGAACGAAATAGACTTTATAATGACTGCACACCCAGGAGTCGTGCAGGATGTGGAAGTGGTTGGCAAGGTAAGATGCAGTGACCATAGAATGGTACGGGCTCGAATCCGCCTAGACTTCAAGAAGGAACGACAGAAACTGACACGCAGAAGCCAATCAATGAGCTAGTACTGAGAGGGAAAGTACAGGAATTCAGAGTGTCACTGCAGAACAGGTACTCGGCTCTTAGCGAGGAAACCAACCTTAGCGTAGATACAATGAATGATAATCTGACGAGTATCATCACGGAGTGTGCAGTGGAAGTTGGAGGCAGGGTAGCTAGATAGGACACTGGCAAGCTTTCCCAGGAAACGAAGAGCCTAATTAAGAAGCGTCAAATCATGAAAGTGTCAAGTACAACAGACAAAATAGAACTGGCAGAGCTTTCGAAGTTGATTAAGAAGGTATAACATGGAGAGAATTGAGCACGTTCTGAAAAACGGAGGAAGCGTCAAAGCAGTGAAGAGGAAACTTGGGATAGGCAAAAGGCGGATGTATGCACTAAGGGACAAAGAAAGCAAAATAACTACCAATATGGATAGGATAGTTAAAATAGCGGAGGAGTTTTACAGAGATCTGTACAGTAGCCGAGACAACCACGACCTTAATACTATAAGAACTAGCAGTAACCCAGACGACACCCCACCGGTAATGATAGAAGTCAGAAAAGCTTTGGAGAGCATGCACAGAGGCAAAGCTGTTGGTGAGGATCGGGTAACATCAGATCTGCTGAAGGATGGAGGACAGATTGTGTTAGAAAAACTAGCCACTCTATTTACGAGGTGTCTCCTGACGGGGAAAGTACCAGAGTCTTGGAAGAACGCTAACATCATCTTAATACATAAGAAAGGAGATAACAAGGACTTGAAGAATTACAGGCCGATCAGCTTGCTCTCTGTAGTATACACGCTATTTACAAAGGTAATTGCTAGCAGAGTAAAGAAAACATTAGAATTCAATCAACCAAAGGAACAAGCAGGATTTAGAACAGGCTACTCAACAATTGACCACATTCATACTATCAATCAGGTAATAGAGAAATGCTCAGAGTATAACCAACCACTATACATAGCCTTCACAGATTACGAGAAGGCGTTTGATTCAGTAGAAATATCAGCCGTCATGCAGACACTGTGGAATCAGGGCGTAGATGAAATATATATAAACATTCTGGAAGAAATCTACAGGGGATCAATTGCTACCATAGTGCTTCATAAAGAAAGCAACAGAATACCAATAAAGAAGGGTGTAAGGCAGGGGTGCACAATCTCCCCAATGCTATTCACTGCGTGCTTACAGGACGTTTTCAGAAGCCTAGAATGGGAACAGTTAGGGATAAAAGTTAATAGAGAGTACCTCAGTAACCTGCGCTTCGCCGATGACATTGCATTGCTGAGTAACTCAGGCACGAATTGCAACTCATGATTACGGAGTTAGACAAGGAGAGCAGAAAGGTGGGTCTTAAAATTAATCTGCAGAAAATGAAAGTAATGTACAACAACCTCGGAAAGGAGCAGCGCTTTGCGATAGGTAATAGTGCACTTGAAGTTGTAAAAGACTATGTCTACTTAGGGCAGGTAATAACCGCAGAGCCTAACCACGACATTGAAGTAACTAGAAGAATAAGAATGGGGTGGAGCACATTCGGCAGGCACTCTCAAATTATGACAGGTAGATTGCCACTGTCCCTCAAGAGGAAGGTATATAACAGCTGTATCTTGCCGGTACTTAGCTACGGAGCAGAAACCTGGAGACTCACAAAGAGGGTTCAACTTAAATTGAGGACGACGCAGCGAGCAATGGAAAGAAAAATGGTAGGTGTAACCTTAAGAGACAAGAAGAGAGCAGAGTGGATTAGGGGACAAACGGAAGTTAAGGATATCATAGCTGCAATAAAGAAGAGGAAATGGACATGGGCCGGGCATGTAGCACGTAGACAGGATAACTGCTGGTCATTAAGGGTCACCAACTGGATTCCCAGAGAAGGGAAGCGGGGTAGGGGGAGACAGAAGGTTAGGTGGGCAGATGAGATTAATAAGTTTGCGGGTATAAATTGGCAACAGCAAGCAAAGGACCGGGTTAACTGGCGGAACATGGGAGAGGCCTTTGTCCTGCAATGGACGTAGACAGGCTGATGATGATGATGATGATCAACGTTGCTCATTCAAGTTTCGCATATCATCAATTCCCACTGTACGTGGGATCTGCCGCTCCGCGGTGGTCTAGTGGCTAAGGTACTCGGCTGCTGACCTGCAGGTTGCGGGTTCAAATCCCGGCAGCGGCGGCTGCATTTCTGATGGAGGCGCAAATGTCCTAGGCCCATGTGCTCAGATTTGGGTGCACGTTAAGGAACTCCAGGTGGTCGAAATTTCCGGATCCCTCCACTATGGCGTCTCTCATAATCATATGGTGGTTTTGGGACGTTAAACCCCACCAATAAATCAATGGACGTGGGATTTGCCAATTTTTTACTTCAATTCTGATGTGTGAACGCGGCGCTAGGGCGAACGCGTGAACGCGTGGCTGCGCTCTGCGAAGCGCTCCTGCCGCCAGCGCGGCCGCGCATTCATCAAAAAGCCTGCGCAGGCACGGCAGTGCCTGCAGGCTTTTTCGCACTTTTTTAGCACGTCTTTCGCGTCATCTGCTACTGTGCTCGCGCTCTTGTAAGCACCAAGCTTGCACTGCCGTGAAACAAACTTTCGTTAGAATGTCATGTATTTTCTGCAGTTTATGCAACCTATAGTCCCCAATATAAAGACCTGTCAGACCCAAAGCCATCTTCATCGATCAAACTGTAATTGTCTCTTCGCGTACAAGCACCTACGTCACTTTTATAGCTGCTGAATTTAACAAACTACTATGGCTTTTTTCATATTTAAAAGCTCTGCGGCACTGTAGATGCAAATAAATTACTTGAATTTCATACTTCTGTTGTGGAGAGAGTAGCACACGGGCACACGGGTTTCTTGTGGTGAGAGGAGCACACGGGCCTACAACATTTCTGCCTCCATCAGAAATGCAGCAGCCGAAGTCGCGACCTGCGGGTGAGCAGCCGATTACCTTAGTCACTAGACCAACGCGGCGGGGCCACACGCACTTGTTGAAATAATGGTTGGGGCTTTACGCTTTAAACGTCCTGTAACAATGTGATTATGAGGGACTTCATAGTGCAGGGCAGGGTTGGTGGTGGCAGGGTTGGTGGTGGCAGGGTTGGTGCAGGGTTGGTGGATATGGTGGAAAAAATAGTGGATATGGTGAAATATTAGTGGATATGGTGGAAACTGTAGTGAGCACAATGGCTGATGACGGCAAGAGTGCAAAAAATGATGGCAGATGGTGGTATTGGTGGTGGCGAGCCAATGGTGCCGATGGCGAAAAACGCTGACTGATGACGGCCAGAGGGGAACAATGGTGGCATATGGTGGTGGTGGTGGCAAACCAATGGTGGTGACGGTGGAAAATGACGGCTCATGGTGGCGAGGCAAAACAAGATTTGTGGAAAGCTTGGTGAGCAAGGTGGATGGCGGTGGCGTGATGGAAGCTTGGGGAATGATGGTGGCGTGATGAAAAAGCACATGACAGTATGTGAAATTACTTATTTCTAGTGGTTCATTCTTGTATGCGCAGAGATATAATTTAATGGTCAAAAGAAACCAACGCTGCTCCTTGCGCTTTCTAGCACGTTTATTTTTTTATTCCAATGGTGACACCAACGCTTCGATTTTTGTGGACCGTAGATTATGTGGCCGTGAATATGTTCACTGTTAGCGCACCTACTCACATCAGCTTGAAATCCGCGATGTGTTCTTTGTTGTGTTGTTTAGAAGACTAGAGGTGTCCCTGTGAACAGTGACAATAAATATTTTACATCGCCGCCCAGTTATCGAGAAATAAATGAGCTCCAGTTCGCAATTGCCTCTTTTAATGTTAGAGCAGAACACAGTGGTCACTTGATGTCACCATGCCAGAAACGCAAAGCTGGCAATTCTTAAACACAATATTGCTTGAGTTGTACTTTTAAAGTAATAAAGTGCGTGCAAATATGCATAAACATTGACCTTCGACATGCGTCGAGACGAGCCCCAGCGAATTTGACTTTCACGCTTCTGTTCTACCACGATGATTTCCCCCAAAGGTGAGTCCTACCGAGACCGAGCCTGTACAAGTCTAATCGGCGCTTCTGAGTTTCAGAATGCACAAATATGACGTGTAAAAATGAGAATGAAGCACAGCTGCGGCATCATTTTACTTTTTAGAGCCTATTTTATTTTGTACGGTGTCCACGCAAGAAGCGACAAACATTCATGCGACGCGCTAGCAGCAGTTCCAACAAAGGTACGCTTCCCCTCACCGACAGCCGCCAGTCACACTCGTGGGCACTTCACTGGCTCTTATGTGGGAACATAGACACGTCTGTTCGTATGCTTACTCAACCAATATGATAGCATAATGTTTCTGGCACACTGCATTTGTTTTGGCCAAGCCGTTATGTATTTGTTCCTAACGGCAGAGCAACAGCGTTGCGCTGGCACGACTGTGCTGTGCGTTGCGCGAAAAACATCAAAATAAATTGTGTGAGTCAATCCATTGAATGAGCATAGAAACGTCATAAAGCCTGAACTGATATCGGCCTTTGGAAGGAGCGAAAAACGGATAATAAACTTGGAAGTTACCACCAATAAACTCTACCTGCTCCTCAGTCCACTGAGTTGTTTTTTTTTCCTTGCGGTTGTAAATTGTAACAAAAACATGGCGCTAATGCCATTATCGCAGTGGCGATCATTACAGGCAGCAGTTGTTCATGTTTATCAAATGTGCAAATGTTAGTAGCAGGTGCAGATCCCGTCCCTCCGAAGTAAACGACAAACACAATTGAAGTTAAACAGTGACTATGTGAGTTGACTGCTTCTTTTACGCCCTCGTCGCCTTGTGTTGGCATGGCGCAGTGGTTAGTGTGCTCAATTCAAAATTTCGAAGATGGCAGGTTCGATCCCACGCTGTCTTATCTTTTTTTACTGATGCTTTTTACATGGTTTTTATACAATTATTTTTATTACTTCTTAGGTGGAAGCTTGTCATGGTGGTTCTGGCGCTGCTTCGCGCTCCAGCATTGCCAGCTGGAGCGTGCCATTCACCATACGTCACCATACACTATGAGCTACCAACATTTCCACCGCCAAAATTCACCATTCGTGTGGTGGACCTGTTTTCAATAGGGTGACACCTAAATCTAAGTATGCGGACCTCTAGCATTTCACTTTCCCCAAGATGTGGTCAACGTGGCTATGGAGCATTTGATCCAAATGATGGCTTTGCTGAGTCGACCTTCTGAGAACTTAAGCTAATTCCGGGGCTGTCGGCCGCATGCGTCGAATACAATGGTGAAACATCGCCTGCATTCAGCGGCCTCAAAAACAGGAGGGCTGTGCAAGAGCCGGTAGTGAGAACGGTCAACAAAGAGAGGCGCCTAGTGTTTGCCCAAGAAAATGAGCACTGGACGGACGGGTAGCAAATTGCTCTTTCAGCCAACGAGTTATAATTTATTACAA